>JACBKR010004142.1:0-25502 GCA_014218235.1 Colocasia esculenta | reverse complement strand
CAGTAGACCGAATGATAACTGAGCTACAAAAGCCTGACATAATGCTGGCTCTAACTCGGTCATAGCACAGCAACATCCTCCAACATCTTCCATCCTGCTGGAGTAAAGACCTCTTTCTGGTAAGAGCATCTACTACGACATTCACCTTTCCTGGATGATACTGAAGATCGAAGTCCGTAGTCCTTGAGAACTCAATCCATCTCCTCTGCCGCAGGTTAATTCCTTTTGTGAGAAGAGATACCTCAAGCTCTTGTGGTCAGTGAACACCTCAAATCTGACACCATAAAGATAGTGCCTCCAGATCTTTAGTGCATGAACCACTGCCGCAAGCTCTAAATCATGAGTTGAATGGTTATGCTCATGCTCCTTCAATTGACGAGAAAACTACGCCACTACCCTTCCCTGCTGCATCAACACACAACCTAAACCATTCGAGATGCATCCGAGTAATGGCAAAACCTTCTTCACCACTCGGTAAAACCAATACCGGTGCAGAAGTAAGCTTAGCCTTCAATATTGAAAGCTACTCTCACACTCTTCGAACCATATAAACTTCACACCCTTCCTGGTTAGCTTATTCAAAGGTGCGGTGATAATAGCCTGCTAAACCAAGGAAACTATGAATCTCCGATGGGGTTCTGAGAATCTCCCAATCTAATACAGCCTGGACCCTCGCTGGATCAACTGCTACACCAGCACCGGAGATAACATGCCCAAGGAAATGAACTTCGCGCATCCAAAATTGCACTTGCTGAATTTGTCATACAGCTCATGCTCTCAGAGAACTTCTAATACAACCCGCAAATGCTGACGGTGTGTGGTCTCATCCAGAGAATAGACCAACACATCATCGATAAACACTAAGGTAAAACTATCTAGATAAGGTCTAAACACCCTGCTCATGAGATCCATGAACGCTGCAGGGGCGTTGGTCAGACCAAACGGAAGAACTAAAAACTCATAATGTCCATACGAGTCTGAAAGGTCGTCTTAGACACATCTTCGCTCCTAATCTTCACTAATGATAGCTGGAACACAAATCAATCTTGTAAAAGACCGATGCATTTTGCAACTGGTCAAATAGATCATCGATCCGCGGTTAAGGGATACCTGTTCTTCACAGTCACTTAGTTGAGCTTCCTATAATCAATGCACAACTTAAGTGAACCATCCTTCTTCTTCACAAATAATACAAGTGTGCTCCAAGGAGATATACTAGGGCGAATAAATCCCTTATCTAGCAAATACTGCAACTGCTTCCTTAATTCAGCTAACTCTACAGGTGCCATTCGATATGGAGCCTTCGAGATAGGAGAGGTGACTGGAAGCAACTCTATAGTAAAGTTTATCTCCCTAACCGTGGCAATCCAGACAAATCATCGGGAAAAACGTCTGGAAACTCCTGAACTACATCAATCTCCTCAAGGGTAGGCGATGTTGGCCCTTTATGTACGGTAGCAAGGTAACCTAGAGGGGGGGTGAATAGGTTTTTCTGCAATCTGAAAAACGAAACGTGAACACTTAAAAGTTTGGTTAGTGTTGTACTGTAATGAAGAGTGGCAGTGCGGAAGCAAAAGAACAATCACACAAAAGGACACAGAAGATTTATCCTGGTTCGGCCCTTCCCACATGGAAGTCCTACGTTCAGTCCCCAAGCAAACTCTTGGGATTTCACTAACCGAAGGTACAGTCCCCTTCAAGGACACTACAACACCCTGGATACCCCACCAGGTCTTCTTCTCTTTCCAGGGCAAGAAGGCAGCCCACTTCTTTTCTAGGCTCAGAAGCAAACCTACTTCTTTTATAGGTTCAGAAGTAAACCTCCTGAACAAATCCCAGTGTGTTCTGCTAGACTTAAACCCCCAGCTAGGTCCTGTTGGTACAACCCCAACAAGGATCGGCTAGACACTAACCTCTAGCTAGGTTACACACTATATACAGTCCTACAGCTGGATATAAATCTTTCTTAGAAAAGAAAGATCAGACTGAGAGCTATTACAAGATGAACACTCAGGACTTAGCCAGTCACGGACTCTCCCCCAAGATTACAATGAGCATAGGGAGAATGGAAGAGAAGAAGGCTTGAAGGCGATGAAGACTTCTGCTTTGAAAGCTTCTGTAGATTTTTGGCTCGAGCTCTTCTCTCTTTCTCTGAGTGTTTTTGGCGTGAAGGTTCTTCTCACAGTTGTACACTCCTTGAAGGATTTTCAGGAAGGCTCTTCTTTTTCTTCTGCTAAGCTTCTTCTTTTATATGAGCAATTTGAATGGATCCGTTGAAGAGATCCGTTGGAGTTCTAGCCGTTGCTCATTTCCTCTTCATTTGTCTTAATCAGACTCTGATAGTCTTCGAGGTCTGTACACATAGAAGAAAGTGTTAGCATAAAAGAGTGTTTATGATAAACGATGCATAGTACTGTGCTTCTACTAACATACTGAAAATAGTAGGTCAAATCTTTTTCTGACAAGATTATGCATGCAACATTTTCTGTCAGGCAATATTTGACTTTTCAAAGAGCGCCAAAACACTTTCAAAATATTCAAGAGAAATCTATGTGAATATGACTTATACAATCATTGTTCATTTACAAGTAAATCGTTGCAAGTTTATGAACAAATCGATGTGAAAGACAAGTCGTTATGATCATTGAAGAAATCGTTATGAGTACTTAAGAAATCGTTATGGGAACGATTTCTTAACAAATCGTTGTGAAGGCAAGTCGATGCGTTCACTTAAGAAATCGTTACGGTCTAAAGAAATTGTTATGAGCATGACTTATGAAATCGTTATGTGAAGAGTCGTTGCTCATTTGTAAACAAATTGTTGTGAGAGCAAATCATTGTCTCACTTAAGAAATCGTTATGAGACCCAAGCCGAGTGATCACTTATGAATTGTTATGAGACCCAAGCCATGTGATCACTATGAAATCGTTGTGGCTATAAAAGGAATCGTTCTGAGATCGATTTCTTAACAAATCGTTATGGCCACTTAGCGAAGTCGTTGTAGCGCTTTAAAAAATCAATTAAAACAAAATCGTTGTAGCGCTTATTAATTTTGGCACTTAAACTGAAATCGATGTATATTGATTAAACATCGATTATCATTTTTGTACGCATATTGCATCAATGTGAGACTCAGCATTTTGCTATGAGATTGATGCGACACAGATGCAATAAAAATATCAATTTAAGTTACATCATAAATTTTATTATCACCAAATACAAGAACAAATAGAGAGTGGTTCAACAATCTCCCCCTTTTTGGGTGATGACAAAATTTATGAGAATTTTCTGACAAGAATATATATAAAGCATAGAGGTTTCAGAAAATTCATACAATGTCACGTCCCGAGAATTACGCAGCGGATATTAATTCGAAGAATTCGAGTCGATATTTCGAGACATGGACAGTCGGCAAATAAGCCTCTAGCTAGCGCGCACTAAATGTGTATCAACACAACATACATACATAGGCCCATACGTTGGACTCAAATAAATTGTATTCAAATCTCCACTTTGTATTTCAAATAGAAACTATTACAGGACTAAGACTCAATGAAAGAAAGTACATAATGCCTCACTTCCTACTACATTGATCTAACACTCAAAATAAACTAACTATAGATAGACTCATGTTGGAACGCTCTTCACTCGGACGCATTCCCATCCTCGACTTGCTCTTCCTCTTGCACTTCATAGTCACCTAGATTGGGTAAAAGTAGGGAATGAGCAAACTAGCCCAGTAGGATTTATATCTCAATGTGCGGGCAATGATATAAGTGATTAACATTTTAGAACTAGGCAAGTACGATGAATGATATGCATGTACGAATAAAAACTCGTTAAAACATGATATAAAAACAAGCTAGAGAGAGTGATTATGATAGAACAAGATTGTGAACAAGATGACAAGATAGAACTAGCAATAGATCACTTTGTACAAGCACGCAAGAATTCACTTGATGTCAAGAACGCAGATATCACTAATTGCATTAAATGCAGGATGGCCATATCAAGCAAGCAAGCAAGATTTCACAAGCACGATCAAGTAACACTAATCAGGCACGTAGACACCAATGTACACCAAGAAAAGATCCATCAAGAATGTACACAGGACACGTGTATGTGGTTATGTATCTATCATTCAACACGCACGCACGATTTTCCCAGCGCAGATGCAACGCCAGTAATCATTATACCCCATGGTTAACAGTATCTATGACTCGCCGTCATTGGGGCTAGATTGGAGCCCTTGGACACACGCCGTGCCCTGTCAGCATCTCACTTAAATTTTTAAATGTAGATACCCACAGTCATTAATAATGGCCAATGAGAGTTTCAAAAAGTAGCATGTGTAATGTCATGTTCATGATGATGATGAGAAGAAGTAATAATTAAATTGAACATGATTTCATGAGAACAATGGTCAAGAGATAAATTCGGCAGCATAACGGTACAATTTATACTTTCGTTCAATCTTTACATTAATGGCTTTAGTCTAGTTTGTAAGTCACACTCACGAGATTAAGAAGAAAGGAAGTGCACGCTATCTCCAGGGAACTTCAATGGTACAACCAACTCGTCGGCCATGTGGGAATCCATGGTCAGAGGAGATTTACGGAGGCCTTGGTGAAAAGGTCGCTAGTCTACCGATTCGGAATGACCGGTAGAGAGTTTCCAATTTCCCAAGAAAAGGCTACCTAACAGTGCTAGTGTGTAGTGCGGTACGCGTGTCTCAATTCTCAAACCATCGGTCTCAAACTCGCAGGAAGCACTTGACAATATAACATGGAATAAAACTATGCACTTTAACTCATCATGGTTTGCAAGATTTTATGATAACTCTTATCATTTAAACGTGGAAGAACAGTAGGAAGATTAAATCACAGTAGCACGAATGGATCATAATATTTAAGGAGCACTTAGAATAGCATTCATGTAATTAAAGCTTTTTAAATGGGTTAATCGCTTTTAAGCCATTAAACAACAATCATGTAAGGATTAGACCCAAGACAGGTAACTTACACAGTAAATATCATATTTAAACAGACCTTGGGTATATGCAGAAAATTTGTAAGAAAACAGTGGTTTCAGGGAAAATTTGAGAAGGCGACAGGGTATAAGGAAGGCGACATGGGTGTCAGATTGACAGGACAAGGGCCGCGAAGAGATGCTAGAAGGCGACAGAGGGTTGTGAAGAACGCGACTGGGGCGGTCCGATTCAGGCAGCATGATCGCGACAACGGTCTTGTCGCAATCAGGTCGCGACATGTCGGGCTGTCGCGACGAGACCTCGGAAGGCGACACATCGAGCCGTCGCATTCACAGGATCTGAGTCCGACTGGGATCTGACATGCTCTTGGTTCAGACTTACCATGTTTTGACACAGGAGCGATATTCATGAAACGCCTATATCTCTCTATATGCTGACCTTTAGACAAAACTTTCAACATAGAAAATGTCGAGGACATCTATTGGAAGAACTTTATGTTGGGGGTTTACCTAATTCGGTCTTTGCCCTGTGAAAAATATGAAGAACTTAAAGTTAAATGCAACCAGAAAAACGCAGTATCATGCATGACTCTATTATGAAGTTTATAACTCTCAAATAATGACATTTCACAAAAACCTTTAACATGAAAGATGACCCTAACGACTAATAAAAGAACTTTCATGTTGGAGTCTTGACCTACTTCGGTCTTAATCTCAAGAAAAACAGGAATAACCTAAGGCTAACTGCAAACCCGAAAACACAGTATTATGCATGACTCTCTTACGGGCTTCATAACTCTCTAACTAATGAGATTTAGAAAAACGTTCAACATGAAAGATGATCGTGACATCAATTAGAATAACTTCCATGTTAAGATTTTACTCTAATTCGGTCTTGAATCACGTCAAAAATATATTGAACGGGAAAAGCCCTGACAGTGCGCGACTTTTGCAAAACGCTTATAAATCAAGATCTACTAAATGAAATTCGATAAAACCAGTGGGAAATGAAAGCTAACTTGATGCCTCACATTGGTATAGGATATGTTAAGGTTTGGCCCGAAAAACCTACCTTTGGTCGACTTCAAGAGAGTGGTTTGTGCAGGTCGCAGCAGATGAGAAGGGGAAGAAGAACGGCTTCTTGTGGACGTTCCACAGCTCCTCAGCCACCAAGAGCTCCTCCACACGACCCTAGCAAGTTCTAAATTCATTCCTAGGGTTTGGGTGAAGAGTATTAAGTAACCATGGTGTTTAGGAGTCCTATTATAACTAGGAAAAGAGGATTTCGGGATTGGCATGTTTGGTTTCCTATTTTTGATGATTTCCTCCTCCCTTTGAGTGTGTGAGGTATTAGGAAACCTCCCTTCATAGTTAGGCACGAATTGGGTTGCCATGAATGCATGATTGCATCCCAATTCAACTCTAATTGCCTCTTTTTAATTTCAGCTTATTTATGGTTACGAATTTCTATGTATTTTCTAGCTTCATTTGATTTTTGGGCCAAATGTTGTCCATTGGCCCGATTATGATAATGGGTCATCAATATATAATGTTGGAAGTCTCCCCAAGACTTTTATTTATTTTTGATTGCGTCGTATTTCCGTGTTAACAGTTTTCCGACTTGTTTCCTTTTAGATAATCTGTCACAATAACTCTTAAACCTAGCCCAAATGATTTTTATTGAACCAAATTCTTGATGGGTCATTAGAGGATATCATTTGAAGTCCATATATGATTTTTATTTATTTTCTAACTCATTCCAGTACGTGTGATAATGATTTTCGACTTATTCATGAATTACGGTAATAAGTCGCGAAACACTTTAAACTGGATAATCTGATTTTTCTTGGCACAAATTTCTTTGTGAAACATTTAATAATAATATTTAGGGTTGATTTATAATTTTTACGGAATTTTCCGATGTGTTTTAGCACATACGATAATGATACGCATGTTTTAATACTTCCGATATTATGGAAATTATTTATTTCCATTTACTTTGAATTAAAATTTCCGGGGTGCTACACCCTCCCCCACTTAAGAGAATTTGGTCCCCAAATTCATTGATCATTAATTGGCTTTAGAAGTTATGATCCTTTAGTTGGTTTTTAGATTTAATTCCTCTAATGTTTCAACATCGTGGATGCCAGTCCAAAATCTACACCTATGGCCACCGTACTATTCATTTGGTTCCTTCCACTCTTGTTTTCTTCCACGGTTGTTATAGTTCGATCTTAATCCTCCAGATGAACTATGGTATCGCTACTAGATTATCCTTTTCCAATTTCTCCTTAATGATCTCCCCACTTAGAAATGTACCAATAAGAAAACATCATAAGATCAGTCTAGGCATTTAACAATCATACCTCCTTCCGGGAGCTCCGCTTGCGTTATTGCATTCACGCGTCCCTGACGCTTTACCACTTCTTGGTTCCTTCCAACTTGGTCTTTTAACATAGGACAGTTGGGAAGGCGGGTTCACGACTCCCCATCGTAGGCAAGCTCCTGCCTTCTTCCAGCACTCTTCGCTCTGTGTCCAGGCTTGTTGCAAAAGTTACAATATTCAAAAATCGTTGTTCTTCTACTTTGATATTTTTCTCCATGCTATAGTCCTTCCCAGTGGTGGCCTTTTGTTGTTGTTATTATTGTTATTGAGGAAGTTCCAGTTGTCGACTGCTCCCCTTTTTGTAAAGGTCGGCTTTGAGATGTCCTTTCCCCTCATGCCTTCCACCTTAGCCATAGTATCTTCTACCAGTTGAGCTCTTTGGACCATCTCAGTGTAGGTTGAATATTGTGTGGTCCGAGCATTTCAATGAACATGGGCCTGAGCCCGTCCATGAAACGGTTAGCCTTTAATCTTTCTGTTCCCACCAATGTGGGGCATATACAGCAAGTCGTGCGAACTGAGCCTCATACTCAGCCACAGACATTCCCCTTCTGCTTCAGTGCGGCAAATTCTGTCGCTTTCTTTCCTTCACTCTCTCAGAGAAATATTTTCCCCAGAATATCTCTAGGAATTCAGCCCATTCTAGTTCAGCTAATTAGGCAGGTGGGCCGATGTGGCCTTCCACCACGCTCGGGCATCCTTGGTAAATTGAAAAGTGGCCAGTACCACTTCTCCTATTAGTGCATTGCATTACTTGGAAGATCCTTTCTATTCCTCTTGCCAATTCTCTGCCTCGTCCGGATCAGGGGATCCAGAGAAACGAGGAGGGTTCAAACTCCTAAAATTCCGGTGCAAATCACCGGCTCCGTTCTTGCAGCTGCAGCCTGATTTCCAGCCTGAACTACATTTTGCAGGGCCTGCGTAAGTCCAGCCACAGTGTCTTGCATAGCTTGCCACTGGTTGCGAGCCATTGCAGTTGTGTGAGAGTGTTATGAGGGTTCCTGAGAAAAAGGATGGAAACCAATTAATGTCTCCAGATTTATATTAAAAGTCAATGGGTAGGAGTGTTTAATTCCTTCTAACATATTCCCAGTCTCTACCCATTCTCACAGGTACTGTATTTAATTTCAAAGACCTAGGTTCCATAGGTATCTCCTATTCCTGAGACATATCCTATTTGGTAATCCTAGGCTCTGATACCACTAAACTGTCACGTCCCGAGAATTACGCAGCGGATATAATTCGAAGAATTCGAGTCGATATTCCGAGACGTGGACAGTCGGCAAATAAGCCTCTAGCTAGCGCGCACTAAATGTATATCAACACAACATCACAATAGGGCCCATATGTTGAACTCAATATAAATTGTATTCAAATCTCACTCATTGTATTTCAAATAGAAACTATTACAGGACTAAGACTCAATGAAAGGAAAGTACATAATGCCTCACTTCCTACTACATTGATCTAACACTCAAAATAAACTAACTATAGATAGACTCATGTTGGGAACGCTCTTCACTCGGACGCATTCCCATCCTCGACTTGCTCTTCCTCTTGCACTTCATAGTCACCTAGATTGGGTAAAAGTAGGGAATGAGCAAACTAGCCCAGTAGGATTTATATCTCAATGTGCGGGCAATGATATAAGTGATTAACATTTTAGAACTAGGCAAGTACGATGAATGATATGCATGTACGAATAAAAACTCGTTAAAACATGATATAAAAACAAGCTAGAGAGAGTGATATGATAGAACGAAGATTGTGAACAAGATGACAAGATAGAACTAGCAATAGATCACTTTGTACAAGCACGCAAGAATTCACTTGATGTCAAGAACGCAAGATATCACTAATTGCATTAAATGCAGGATGGCCATATCAAGCAAGCAAGCAAGATTTCACAAGCACGATCAAGTAACACTAATCAGGCACGTAGACACCAATGTACACCAAGAAAAGATCCATCAAGAATGTACACCAGGACACGTGTATGTGGTTATGTATCTATCATTCAACACGCACGCACGATTTTCCCAGCGCAGATGCAACGCCAGTAATCATTATACCCCATGGTTAACAGTATATCTATGACTCGCCGTCATTGGGGCTAGATTGGAGCCCTTGGACACACGCCGTGCCCTGTCAGCATCTCACTTAAATTTTTAAATGTAGATACCCACAGTCATTAATAATGGCCAATGAGAGTTTCAAAACGTAGCATGTGTAATGTCATGTTCATGATGATGATGAGAAGAAGTAATAATTAAATTGAACATGATTTCATGAGAACAATGGTCAAGAGATAAATTCGGCAGCATAACGGTACAATTTATACTTTCGTTCAATCTTTACATTAATGGCTTTAGTCTAGTTTGTAAGTCACACTCACGAGATTAAGAAGAGAAAGGAAGTGCACGCTATCTCCAGGGAACTTCAATGGTACAACCAACTCGTCGGCCATGTGGGAATCCATGGTCAGAGGAGATTTACGGAGGCCTTGGTGAAAAGGTCGCTAGTCTACCGATTCGGAATGACCGGTAGAGAGTTTCCATTTCCCAAGAAAAGGCTACCTAACAGTGCTAGTGTGTAGTGCGGTACGCGTGTCTCAATTCTCAAACCATCGGTCTCAAACTCGCAGGAAGCACTTGACAATATAACATGGAATAAAACTATGCACTTTAACTCATCATGGTTTGCAAGATTTTATGATAACTCTTATCATTTAAACGTGGAAGAACAGTAGGAAGATTAAATCACAAGTAGCACGAATGGATCATAATATTTAAGGAGCACTTAGAATAGCATTCATGTAATTAAAGCTTTTTAAATGGGTTAATCGCTTTTAAGCCATTAAACAACAATCATGTAAGGATTAGACCCAAGACATGCAACTTACACAGTAATTATCATATTTAAACAGATCTTGGGTATATGCGGAAAACTTGTAAGGAAAACAGTGGTTTCAGGTAAAATTCTGAGAAGGCGACAGGCTATATAAGGAAGGCGACATGGGTGTCAGATTGCGACAGGACAAGGGCCGCGAAGTGATGGCTAGAAGGCGACAGAGGGTTGTGAAGAACGCGACTGGGGCGGCCGATTCAGGCAGCATGATCGCGACAACGGTCTTGTCGCAATCAGGTCGCGACATGTCGGGCTGTCGCGACGAGACCTCGGAAGGCGACACATCGAGCCGTCGCATTCACAGGATCTGCGCCTGAGTCCGACTGGGATCTGACATGCTCTTGGTTCAGACTTACCATGTTTTGACACAGGAGCGATATTCATGAAACGCCTATATCTCTCTATATGCTGACCTTTAGACAAAAATTTCAACATAGAAAATGTCGAGGACATCTATTGGAAGAACTTTATGTTGGGGGTTTTACCTAATTCGGTCTTTGCCCTTGTGAAAAACATGAAGAACTTAAAGTTAAATGCAACCAGAAAAACGCAGTATCATGCATGACTCTATTACGAAGTTTATAACTCTCAAACTAATGACATTTACACAAAACCTTTAACATGAAAGATGACCCTAACGACTAATAAAAGAACTTTCATGTTGGAGTCTTGACCTACTTCGGTCTTAAATCTCAAGAAAAACAGGAATAACCTAAGGCTAACTGCAAACCCGAAAACACAGTATTATGCATGACTCTCTTACGGGCTTCATAACTCTCTAACTAATGAGATTTAGACAAAACGTTCAACATGAAAGATGATCGTGACATCAAGTAGAATAACTTCCATGTTAAGATTTTACTCTAATTCGGTCTTGAATCATGTCAAACATATTAAGAACGGGAAAAGCCCTGACAGTGCGCGACTTTTGCAAAACGCTTATAAATCAAGATCTACTAAATGAAATTCGATGAAACCAGTGGGAAATGAAAGCTAACTTGATGCTCTACACATTGGTATAGGATATGTTAAGGTTTGGCCCGAGAAAACCTACCTTTGGTCGACTTCAAGAGAGTGGTTGTGCAGGTCGCAGCAGATGAGAAGGGGAAGAAGAGCGGCTTCTTGTGGTCGTTCCACAGCTCCTCAGCCACCAAGAGCTCCTCCACACGACCCTAGCAAGTTCTAAATTCGTTCCTAGGGTTTGGGTGAAGAGTATTTAAGTAACCATGGTGTTTAGGAGTCCTATTATAACTAGGAAAAGAGGATTTCGGGATTGGCATGTTTGGTTTCCTATTTTTGATGATTTCCTCCTCCCTTTGAGTGTGTGAGGCATTAGGAAACCTCCCTCATAGTTAGGCACGAATTTGGGTTGCCATGAATGCATGATTGCATCCCAATTCAACTCTAATTGCCTCTTTTTTATTTCAGCTTATTTATGGTTACGAATTTCTATGTATTTTCTAGCTTCATTTGATTTTTGGGCCAAATGTTGTCCATTGACCCGATTATGATAATGGGTCATCAATATATAATGTTGGAAGTCTCCCCCAGACTTTTATTTAATTTTTGATTGCGTCGTATTTCCGTATTAACAGTTTTCCCGACTTGTTTCCTTATTTAAATAATCGGTCACAATAACTCTTAAACCTAGCCCAATGATTTTTATTGAACCAAATTTCTTGATGGGTCATTAGAGGATATCATTTGAAGTCCATATATGTTTTTTATTAATTTTCTAACTCATTCCAGTACGTGTGATAATGATTTTCTGACTTATTCATGAATACGATATAAGTCGCGAAACACTTTAAACTTGGATAATCTGATTTTTCTTGGCACAAATTTCTTTGTGAAACATTTAATAATAATATTTAGGGTTGATTTATAATTTTTACGGAATTTTCGATGTTTTTTTAGCACACGATAATGATACGCATGTTTTAAATACTTCCGATATTATGGAAATTATTTATTTCCATTTACTTTGAATTAAAATTCCGGGTGCTACATACAAACTCTCCCCCTTTTTGTCACTACCCAAAGGAGGATCTTACCATGGATTTCTCTCCCCCTTTGAGAGATTTCTTACCATAGAGGGGTTCAACAATAATAGTTAGAAGGAATGACTCCCCCTTAATCTGTGCTCCCCCTGAATGAGAGACTCCACTGAATGAAACTTGCAAATAATTGTTAGCAATAAAGACCAATGCATTTTTGTGACTACTCTTTCTTCAGATGTTTGAATGAGAGTCTGCAGTCACTCCTGCCTTGAGCATCCTTGTTTTTTGATGCTCCAAGGCTACCCTGCACACACTTATTCCATAATAGGTACCCAAATCTTTTGGGTCCTTGATGTTTCGATGCATGAAAATATCTTTTAGGGATCCAAAGTAAGTGCCTTGTTGTGCAGGTGTTTACAGTGTGTCCTAGTTTATTGCAATGAGAACAACAATGAATATAGATTGTTTTGTGTTGTTCTTATTTTCTTTGTGCTGAGTTTTTAGAACGAGATTTCTGTAACCTTTTTCTTTTACAGGGGCCTTTTTCTGGGCATCTTGGTTTCTTTTACAAATTTTGGTAGGGGATATTTTTCTGGAATTATGGCTTGTTTTTCTTGTTCTGGAGATATGTATCTAAGTCCTTGTTTGTTATTTCCAGATTTTGACCCTTTTAGACATAGGCTAAAGAAGTTTTTCCTTTTGTTAATTTTCTAACCGATTCTTTTAGGTAGAGATTTTTTCTTCAGTTAAAGTTAATTTTTTTTTTTTTCTAACTCTAACTTTTCATTGTCCTTATTTTTTAAATTTTCATTCAAAAGATAAATATTATCTTTATTGTCCTTTAATTGTTTTTCTAGTTGCTCCAGTTCGGATTTAAGATCAGAATGGTGTTTTCCTAAGCAAATAGTGTTGTTTTTCAGACTCTTAATTTTTTTACAACCCCTTTTATTTTTTCATACAGTTCATTAAAGACTTCTTCTAGGTCTTCTGATTCTGACCCTGAATCTATGCAAGAATTAAAAAATGAGTCAAATGTACCCATCTAGTCCCACCATGAGGGCTAGATTTACCTGCTTCCTTTTTCGGAATCTAAGCTTGATGATTCTGAGCTTGTGACCTCATCATTTTCCCAAGCCGCCGCCATGGCTTTTCTTCTAATTTCTTGTGCTGCTTCTTGAGCTTATCAGTTTGACCAATCTTCTTGAGCCTTGGACAGTCTGATCTCAGATGTCCACGTTTTCTGCATTCATAGCAGACTGGTTCTTTCCTCCTTTTTCTCTTTTCTTTGGATCCTTCTTGATCTGTTTTTCTTTTTCTTCAAAATCTTCTGAAGCTTGGACAATACTTCATCCATATTACAGTCTTCAGAATCTGCATCCTGGGAACTAGAAGAAGAGGTGGAAGGAGCAGCTACAACTTTAAGATCAAAGTCTGTGCCTCGAATGAGCATTCCATTCTCATCTTCCAGTATTGGTAGTCCTCTCCATCAAAGAATGGAGGTCTGGTGATTGATTGGCCTTCAGCATATCCTTGAGCTGCCATGGATCTTTGCTGTAAGATCGTTGGATCTTCTTGAAAGTTCAGAGACCCTCTCTGATACCACTTGTTGGCCTTTATGTACGGCAGCAAGGTAACCTAGAGGGGGGTGAATAGGTTTTTCTGCAATCTGAAAAACGAAACGTGAACACTTAAAGTTTTGTTAGTGTTACTGTAATGAGAGTGGCAGTGCGGAAGCAAAAGAACAATCACACAAAAGGACACAGAAGATTTATCCTGGTTCGGCCCTTCCCACATGGAAGTCCTACGTCCAGTCCCCAAGCAAACTCTTGGGATTTCACTAACCGAAGGTACAGTCCCCTTCAAGGACACTACAACACCCTGGATACCCCACCAGGTCTTCTTCTCTTTCCCGGGCAAGAAGGCAGCCCACTTCTTTTCTAGGCTCAGAAGCAAACCTACTTCTTTTACAGGTTCAGAAGTAAACCTCCTGGAACAACCCCAGTACGGTTCTGCTAGACTTAAACCCCCAGCTAGGTCTTGTTGGTACAACCCCAACAAGGTTCTGCTAGACACTAACCTCTAGCTAGGTTACACACTGTATACAGTCCTACAGCTGGACAAAAATCTTTCTTAGAAAAGAAAGATCAGACTGAGAGCTATTACAAGATGAACACTCAGGACTTAGCTCACAGTCACGGACTCTCCCCTAAGATTACAATGAGCACAGGGAGAATGGAAGAGAAGAAGGCTTGAAGGCGATGAAGACTTCTGCTTTGAAAGCTTCTGTAGATTTTGGCTCGAGCTCTTCTCTCTTTCTCTGAGTGTTTGTGGCGTGAAGGTTCTTCTCACAGTTGTACACTCCTTGAAGGGATTTCAGGAAGACTCTTCTTTTTCTTCTGCTAAGCTTCTTCTTTTATATGAGCAATTTGAATGGATCTGTTAAGAGATCCGTTGGAGTTCTAGCCGTTGCTCATTTCCTCTTCATTTGTCTTAATCAGACTCTGATGGTCTTCGAGGTCTGTACACATACAAGAAAGTGTTAGCATAAAAGAGTGTTTATGATAAACGATGCATAGTACTGTGCTTCTGCTAACATACTGAAAATAGTAGGTCAAATCTTTTTCTGGCAAGATTATGCATGCAGCTTTTCTGTCAGACAATATTTGACTTTTCAAAGAGCGCCAAAAACACTTTCAAAATATTCAAGAGAAATCTATGTGAATATGACTTATACAATCCTTGTTCATTTACATGTAAATCGTTGCAAGTTTATGAACAAATCGATGTGAAAGACAAGTCGTAATGATCATTGAAGAATCGTTATGAGTACTTAAGAAATCGTTATGGAACGATTTCTTAAAAAATCGTTGTGAAGGCAAGTCGATGCGTTCACTTAAGAAATCGTTACGGTCTAAAGAAATCGTTATGAGCATGACTTATGAAATCGTTATGTGAAGAGTCGTTGCTCATTTGTAAACAAATCGTTGTGAGAGCAAATCGTTGTCTCACTTAAGAAATCGTTATGAGACCCAAGCCGATGTGATCACTTATGAAATCGTTATGAGACCCAAGCCGATGTGATCACTTATGAAATCGTTATGAGACCCAAGTCGATGTGATCACTTATGAAATCGTTGTGGCTATAAAAGGAATCGTTCTGAGATCAATTTCTTAACAAATCGTATGTCCACTTAGCGAAGTCGTTGTAGCGCTTTAAAAAATCAATTAAAATAAAATCGTTGTAGCGCTTATTATTTTGGCACTTAAACTGAAATCAATGTATATTGATTAAACATCGATTTTATCATTTTAGTGCGCCATATTGCATCAATGTGAGACTCAGCATTTTGCTATGAGATTGATGCGACACAGATGAAACAAAATGTTAATTTAAGTTACATCATAAATTTTATTATCACCAAAATACAAGAACAAATAGAGAGTGGTTCAACAGGCGACTCATCAGCCTTTAATATTAATACCACGCTGGCAAGAAAAGCGTCACATCCCTTGTTCACCATTCTCATCGCCTTTATGGCGGAGATGACAAACCTTCCCGCTAAGTTCCTTGGCAATGGATGTGAAAACTCATCCTCACCAGGAATACAAAAAATGATCTTCGTCCCACGATAATCTACTAATGCATAGTGCTCATTTAGCCAATCCAGACCAAGAATTGCATCATAGTCCTTCATCTTTAGCAAAAAGAAGCACCCATCTAAGACTCGATCCTCAATGCACACAGGTAACGACGGAATACACTTCCTAGTCGGTACCATTCCCACAGGTGTGTGCACAGAAAAAGGGAACTCTAACTCCTCGGCCTCTAATCCTGACTCTACAGCTAACCGCCTAGCAAATCGCTCGGAAATGAACGAGTGAGTGGCACCCGTATCAAAAAAAAACCCGAGCGTGCACACCCATGAAAAGAACCATACCTTCAGTGACGTGCTCCGCCTGCTCTACGTCCTCTCTCGCTAAGGCAAACACTTGAGCTGGGCTCGAGGCCTTCCTGGTTTTCCTGTAGCTGGCGCTACTGCTGCTACCGCTGCTGGGGCTGACGTTCCACGTTGAACTCCCTAATGAAGTCTGAGACAGTCCCGGATCTGATGCTCACTGCTCCCGCACTTTAGGCACTTCCCCGCCATCTTCCAGCACTCGGTACCGCCATGTGCCCTTCCATAGTGAGGGCATTCCATCTTGCCACTGGGCCTACTACCACGGGACCGCTGAGAAGTTGCCTGCTGACTGCTCGCTGCCACTGGACGTTGCGGTGACTGGTACGCCGCTTTCTTCTGTCCTGCCGTTGGAATGGAGGTGCAGATCTCTTCTGAGATGCCTTCTTCTCCTCTACGTACTGCTCCATCTCGCCCTCATGCCTACAAGCAGCAATAAGGGCCTCATCCAGGGTACGATGGTCAAATATCACCAGCCTTGTCCTCAGTGATGGCTTAAGGCCCATCACGAACTTCTTCACCTTCCTGCGCTCATCAGGAACAATATGAGGAGCATATTTAGACAATTCTGCAAACCTGGCCTCGTACTCATGTACGGCCATGGAGCCCTGAGTCAGAGTGAGAAGCTCCTGCTCCATCTTGTCTTGAATATGCTCCGGGATGAATTTGGCACTAAAGAGCCTCATGAACTCATCCCATGCCACCTCAACAGCACCATCCTCAAACGGGTACGTAGTAATGAGGACCACCACACATCGGCTCTCTCCTACAACAAACCATCTATAAGCACCAATCCTGTAACGACCCTTCTCATACCGGTACGATTATACCAATCCCCATCGGTATAAAGAGCGTCATTACAGTGGGATAAAACCCAACACTAGCCGATAGGTTGAAAAGTACGTAGATAGCAATTGATTTCAGTGGAATAAATACAACAATTTAACTTAGTCCATCACCATCCCATATTCCACAATCTATATAGTGCAAAAATAGAATGACATGTCCACATTATACATGATGAAAGAGCTACATTGTCCAAATAACATTTTTATTCAACTATGAAAGGAAAATACACTACTACTGCTCCTCAAAAGCCGCTCCTCCAAGATAGCGTCTCTCCCCCTAGCACGGGATCCTTGTCAACCTGTACGCCGAAGCAAGGGTGAGTCCACAGACTCAGCAAGTAAAACCAAGACTAATCTTAAACATATCGCATTCACATTAAGCTATTAACACTCATGAATACATACTATCATTTAAACTCCCCAACACATAGAACATACTCTTAGCTATCAACACATTTTTAATGACCTAGACATGCTTCATTCTATCATATGTTTATTCTAAATCATGGATACTATTACTATACTTTGTACATATTCTCTTCACTTAACACATAACATGATTCCTTCATTTCCATATTAATCATTTCATGACATATTTCTACAACTAGAGATAAATTGACATAAAGGAATGAACAAACTATATGTAACTATTCACTTTTCACATGCATTTCATATTTAATTTCACATTTTGCTTGCTGTTTTAAATGTACATACATCTCATACACATGGTTTCATATTTATATAACATGATTGAGAAGTTAAAACATGGTCAAATTGGTTGGCAACATAAGTACTAAAGCATGAAACTTTGTACTAAGCAAACATCACATCTAGTATGGAACCTAATTAATATTACATACATTTATCACCTTCATAACTACACTTTACTTGCTGTTTGACATGAATTACATTCAATTACATGGATTTACATTTGTTCATTTGCTATCTTATCCAATTCACAATTCTCATTTTCATCTTTCATGTTGCATAAATGACATGGTTACTCATGTTATTCACATACACTATTACATGAAGAACATAAACTACATGACATGATGGTAAGCATGATATTGCAAATGAGGTAATTATGCATGAAATATGACATTATGCATTACTACATCGTTTTTCACATGCAAACACACTTTCAATAACATTAACTGTCTCTTACATATCTTTTTCACATATTCTTCACATCTTTACTCTTTGATTTTCATTTATCACATATCATATCATTTGCACTCATCATGTGCCACATCGCATATAATCTTACACTTTATTCATATTCCATTACTTAAATGTCATGACACATAGTCCTAACTACCTATTAGAGGACACAAACAAATATCTCATACTCATAACTCATCACATCTCATAACCATAACTCATAACACAACTCATATCACATACCCACCCCTAGGCATGAAGTGGTGAATCTTGGTAACTGCGCAGACCGGGAGAAGCTCTCTCCACCCTATCCAGTGGTACTTGTCCACCTCCGGGTTTTTCCTAACGCCTTTAGGACAAACTTTTACAATGTAGAGCCTTCCATAGGGACTTTTCTATGTACAGCTCTCGATGCCTCTAGGGTACCAGTGTCATTCCTTGGCCAAATTATTACACATTCACTCATTCACATTTTTCACACACTAGTCACGTATTGTTCATATACATTTATACCTCTTCATACCTTATTTACTATTTACCTATATCTCTTTGACCTGATCATGATACTATGGTTTTTCAGAAGTAACACCCTATTTACAATTCTAAACATGCAGCAATACTGACTTACATAAGATTAGTTTTTATCATACACAATATGAATAATCCACATAGTTTAACTAATAATCACAATTACTGTCATCAGATTAGTTCCAAATTTTATCCCAAGTTACTAACAGTAAACATATCACATCTTCAATTTTCTTATTTCAAACAGTAAATATAATTTCTAAAAATTAAAACAGATTTCAGTCATATTATCGAAACATCATAAGCATGGCACATATGATCATGTTTATGTACTACAGTTTAGAAGTCAGATATTAGTATCTCATACTATCATGTAAAATTTATACAATCCTAACTTACAGTAATTCCATTTATGCCATATTTAAACATGCTTATGTGAACACATAGTACAGTTATTGTTTTCATAATTAACACGGTTCACAGAAAAATTAGGCAACATTATGACCATGACCTAATGACTGTATACGATCACCCATAAAATTTCAGAGTATACCCATATCCAGAAATTATTAAACAACAAAAGAAGATCAAAAAGCACACTTTCAGGTCCTGAAGAAGTAGACGTCAGGGATGTTGCCGTCAACTTCTTCTGAAGAACTTTGACTGCACCTATGTTGCCTTCAACTTGCTCCCAACAGCACATACATACGACTTTTCATACAACGGTGAATTCGGGTTTCTAGGACCCGAGGAAAAATCCGTAAAAATACCTAGGACTTAGGGGACATGTATAGGATTAAGATCTAGGTTTACTTGCCTCTTAAAAAAATCTACAAAGATCAGAATCATCGGTGAAGCCCTTTTCGGCCCTGCGAAAAAGGTGCTCAGAAACGCCTTAGATCTTCTTCTCCTGTCGATGTAGATGGCTCCTCGGAGTTGGATCTCTTCCTCTATGTATAGGCTATCCTCCAGATGTTGTAGCTCTTCGGGAACACCTCCAGTTGATGGATCCGCCTTCTAAAGTTCAGCTTTTCACCATCTCGGAGCTAGGGTTTTCACTAAATGTTGAAGCCTTTTCCTCATCCAAGAGTGGGTATTTTATAGGTTCAAGGGTTGGTACGCATTTGGGTAGGTTACCCAAGGTTTAAGAAGGGTTTCCTATCTGAAACTAGCCAAACACGGACATTAACAATTCTGGAATCGTTACGCAGCAGGATATTAACGTCAACATCGGTTTGTAGTCAACCTGGCAGTTGACGTCAAGGTCTGGCCGCCAGAATGGGGTTGGCGTCCAGGGTGTGCCGCCCACTGGGGGTTGGCGTCTAGGTCTGGCCGCCAGCAGTGTCTTGGCGTCCAGGTCCTGGCCGCCAGCAGTCCTGAGCAGCCGAAACACCGGACAGAACCTAGAATTTCATGCATAAATGCACTACAATAATTTAGTATATGCAAAAATAATTTCATATATCCTTACCACATAAAATACTTGCATTATGTAATATTTAATTAATTACTATTTACACTAATCATAATTAAGAACAATATGCATCAATACATACATATTGCACACATACGTACACATTGCATAATTACATAATTACACATGAACTTATGATTAAAATGTGTCCATTATTAGTTAAATATTGTATGCATATTATCATCCAAGTACTTTACGCACCCTAAATAATTTAACACGCTTAAAGTAGATTAAATATTATTTAAACACAAGGATAACCATATGTAATACATACGCACATCCATAACACTAACTACGTGCATTAAAATAATTAAATACAATGGGCACCTCAATAATTAAATAATTCACACACGTTTAAATATATATTTTGCATGCTCAGAAATAAACTCATGATTATTTACAAAGTGTATGATAATAATTTCTTACTATGTGTACAACACGCACCATATGCATGAGATTTACATACATTGATAACTAGATAATGCATGCACAATTATGTAAGTTTTATACTTGTATGAAAATAGCATACATATCCTTACATGGTCCATAGCAATTACCTATTACATGGGATATTATCTAGTATTATTCACATACCATAGATGAATTGATGTACATAGGATTAAATAGTAGATAGCACATGCATAAAGTAACATACTTATATATATATATATACTTCATATATTTACAACATATTATATACACTATGCATGAAGTAGATACTACAACATGCACATCAAATTTGATTATCATGCATAATATGACTTTAGTATATGAGTCTAAGATTTTTAGTATTCACAATATACCTCAATGTAGCTAATTGCCTCTTCTCATGTAAAATATTATATATATATCATGCATATGTTCATGAGAAGCATAAAATTTATAGTAAGCATAGTGAATACACATTCTATGCACACAACAAGTAAATATCCACACATAATATAAAAGAATAAAAATTCAGGGTATCACAATCCAGACAAATCTAGACTAGATACAACTACATGCATAATTAACTAACACATACCTGTAGCATATAGGTGGCCAAGCTGACCTTGTCCTCCTCGGCACACCTAATAGCTCGGAAGATCTTCTCGATCTCCCTCATCCAGCTCTCTGCCAGCAATGGATCACTCTCCCCCTTAAAAGAGGGTGGAACCATCCTCTTGAACCGCTCCATGATGGAAGGACCACCATGGCCATGCTCTTGGGGAACTAGAGCTGGAGTTGAGCCTGCTACAATAAACAACATAAACAACATATATAACCCATAAGCAACATAATACCATCACATTTTAATGAAAGTAGACTACTTCTATCTAACATTTCTAACCTGAGCCTCCACTGAGCCTGGAGTGCAGCTTGGGTATGCGCCTTGTGTCTACATAGCCTGCACCAGGCCTTGCATGACACTCCATAATCTACTGGTGGTGGTGGAGGAAGTACAGTAGGACCCTGAGGTACTGGGGCCTGCTGCTCAACCCTTTCCTCTAGCCTCTGCTCATCCTTATGAGCAGATGCACCATGCCTACCACGAAATGCCATGGCCTGTAAAACATTAATCATAGTTAGAACTAAATTATTTAATCCTAACCATGTTCTTAACTATGTTTCATTCATTATTATTTATTTTCTACACATGTGGACAATTCTATAAAGACTTAGCATATTATGAAGATGATGGCATATATTCATGTTCAATCTCAACCTCTCTCTGATACCAATCTCTGTAACGACCCATCCTTATACCGGTACGATTATACCAATCCACATCGGTATAATGAACGTCGTCACAGTGGGACATTTACCTAACATTACATTTGATTGAGACTACATGAATATTGAATAGAATAGTGGAAATAAATAATTATTCTTATTTCATCATCCACATTTTATACACAGTCCATATAGTGTTTTAAAAGAAGTACATATGTCACATTACAATTCCAAAATAAATCACATTGCTCAAATGAATTACAAAAGTTCATTTATTACATACTATGAAAAGAAAAGTACAATGAAGGAATCTCCACAACAAATCTACTCCTCTCGCTCGGAGTCGCTCCTAACTATCTCCTCGGAATAAGTGGAGACACCTGCACCTGTACGCCGAAGAAAGTATGAGTCTAAATAGACCCAGCAAGTAATCCATATACATCATTCTTACACACATCATATGCATATGCTAACATTCAATGGAAGTAATTAACACATGTAGTATGGTTCATACAGTTTAAATTACTATGCATGGAATTTATAGCATTAGAAACACATGGTACATGCTTTATATGACTTACAACAATTAAGTATAAAACCTATAACGTGCTTTCTACACATTTTGATTAACATGTTTAGACGATGCAAATCTCATTCAAATCATATTACAATGTATACAATTTAAGCATGGAACTACACATAAAGTAAGCATCACACCTAGCATGGATTATATTTAAATTCTCATGAATTTAACACAATGATACATACATTTTACTTGCTGTTTTAACAAAAATTAAACATATTCACAATGGTTTACACTTGTTCACATGACAACCCATTCACTTTACACTTTCACATGCTCATTTACACATTGCACATTTCATAATTCACTTACACATATTCACATTTTACAATTAGTTGCTGTGACACATAGTCAAACCACCACTAGAAGGACAACATAATACACATACACTTATCCATCACCTAGGCAACACAGTAATGGATCTTGGTTAACTGCGCAGAACCGCAAGAAGCACTCTCCACCCTAACCAGTGGTACTTGTCCACCTCCAGGATTTCATCCTAATGCCCTTAGGATATCACTCACATTGAACCTTCCCGTAGGGACTTTACTATGGTACAGTTCCACAGCCCTCTATGGTAGCAGTGTCACTAATGGCACAGTTACACATTACTCTTTATCCCATTCACTTACATTATTCACATGCACTTAACTCACACACATGCATTTTAACATGTACACATGATTAGTTTTACATGGCATGCTTTTACTGCTTCCCAATGATAATTGACTCTTAATACAGCCCTAAGCATGCTGCTAACAAATGATTTCACATAATTAACTTGGCATGTTTAACATGGTCATTTTCTCTCATTAATCCATAACAGTACCTACTGTTATGAAAATACAACAAAAATTTAATCATAGGTTCCCACAGTAAACCATATCATGCTCAATTTTTCATACTTCTCAAGTATGTAAAACAATTTTAGTAATTAAAATATGATTCAATCGCATTTACCACTAAATTTAACTACTCATGACCCACAGTATTACAGTCATGTATATCAATTTCAAACATGATAATAGTCATTACGAATACATGAAATATTATGAAACCCTAATGTGCCAAAATCTAATTATTCAAGAATTTTCAGCATTATTTCATGATCACAGTCCACTTACAAAAATTTAAATAAATAACCTTTATACAGAAATTCATCCTAGCCTCATGATGTAACCTACTGCATGTACTTGACCACATATAAAATCTATGGCATGTACTTATATCAGAAGTATGAAAATGTGTCCCAAATATCAAACAAGCATTCTCTCAAAACCTGTTGAACTTGGCGGCACAGATGTTGCCGTCAACATGGGTTAACGGCACAATCTGTTGTCGCTTACCCTGGGTCTTAACGGAATTAGATGTTGCTGTTAAGTTCCTGTCTGCAGAAATGTAGACTGAACGCACAGAGCAACGGTGAATGGGGGTTCCAGGACACGAGGAAAATCTGTAAAAATTCCTGGGACCTAGAAGACATGTGTAGGGATAGTGTACAAGGGTTACTTGCCTCACAGAAAATGCTAGATGTGATTAAATTGCCGGAGAAGCTCTCCTCGGCCAAGCCAAGAAGCCTTCTAATCTCCCCTCGATCCGACTTCTGTGTTGATGGATGAAGCATGCCAGAGTCGGGGAAGCTTTACTGATGATCCAAGTTCTTCCAGTCGATGTAGATCGCCCAGAACCGCACCGAGTCGCCAGATCCAGAGCCTTAAAGTTTCAGGTTTGCATAAAGTTTCTACGGTTTTGACCAAAGAGCCAAAGGACCTATTTTGGCCGCAAGAGGGTATTTTTATACAACCTAAGGTCGGGTCGCGCACTTAGGGAAGAATCCTACCGTTAGGAGATGGTTTCCATAACAGGGGCGAAAGAATTTCAGATGTTTTTAGATCAGAACCCGAAAAAAATGGGGAAATAAATGTCCACATTCTTGGCCATCTACTGGGAGTTGGCGTCCATCGATCAGGACGTTCACTCTCCCCCAAACGTCCATGCATGTTGACTTTAACATGCACTTCGGGCCAGAACACAGAAATGCCCAAAACTTACGTACATATACACATATACATGCAATACATAATGTATATCTTACATACCATATATCCGATAAAATAATAATATGTACATAATAAATAAGATATACATATGCCAACATTATTTAAATACATTTGTAGAATAATTATACTGTAGATACACATACACATATACACATAGTTATATACACCAAGCTACTAACATATCATATGACTATACAACTAAAAATAAAAGGGCAAAATTCGAGGGCCTTACAGTAACATCGTGGTCCCCCAGCGTCAGGCCCAGCGGGCAAGAAGGAGTGTCCTCACTGTGGAAGGACACATGGAGGTACCGAGTACTGGAAGCTAGCGAGGAAGTGTTTAAAGTGCGGGAGCAGTGAGCATTAGATCCAGGACTGTCCCAGACTTTAGCAGGGAGTCCAGCATTGAGCGCCAGCCCCAGCAGCGACAGCAGCAGCAGCGCCAGCTACAGGAAGACCATGAGGCCTCGAGCCCAAGCTCGAGTGTTCGCGTTAGCATGAGAGGATGCCAAGCAGGTGGAGCACGTCACCGAAGGTACGGTTCTTTTCATGGTGTGCACGCTCGGGTTTTTTTTTTTATACGGGTGCCACTCACTCATTCATTTCCAAGCGTTTGCTAGGTAGTTAGCTATAGAGTCAGGATTTAAGGCTGAGGAGTTAGAGGTCCCTTTGTCGAGGAGCATTATGCTTTAGTAGATTGTCGTGGGAAAAGATCATTTTCTGTATTCCTGGTGAGGATAAGTTTTCACATCCATTGCCAAGGAACTTTGTGGGAAGTTTGTTATCTCCGCCATGAAGTGATGAGAATGGTGAACAAGGGATGTGATGCTTTTCTTGCCAGTGTGGTATTAGTACCAAAGGCTGATCAGTCACCAACCCTTGAGGAGATTGATG
>JACBKR010004141.1:0-25461 GCA_014218235.1 Colocasia esculenta | reverse complement strand
GGGGACACGTTTAGGTAGGGTTTCCTGACCGTTGGGAGCCGGTTACCAAAACAGAAGCGAAGATTTCGGGGGCGTTTCCGGATCTAAAGCGAAACAGATTCTGGGAATAGGCGTCAACATCACTGGCCGCCTAACTGGAGTTGGCGTCCATCGATGTGGCCGCTGACTCTCCCTTAACGTCACTCATATTGACGCCAAATGACATTTCGGCCAGAACTTATAAATGCATAAAACTATTTTACACAATGTAATTACATGTAATTTACAATGTATACTTTAAAATATTATTTATACAATGTAAATAAATAACATACACAACAAAATATACATACATGTACAACAATGCTTAATTAGTATATAGAAACTTAATATATATATAGCTACACACACAAACCTCAATTCCTCACACAATCAACACCTATATAAGAGGGTAAATTTAAGGCCTTACACCTCTCCCCCTTAAGAAACTTCATCCTCGAAGTTAGACCGATACTACTCAAACACTGAGGATACTTTTCTTCATACGGGCCAATGAATCTGGGACTTAGCTTACTATGCCTACCAAATCTAACCACACCACGAGTAGGCGATACCTTCAAGAATACATGCTCACCTACCTCGAACTCTAAATCCTTTCTTCTGTTGTCGGCATAACTCTTCTGCCTATCTTGTGCCGCAACAAGCCTCTTCCTGATAAGCTGGATCTTATCCGAAGTCTCCTGAACTAACTCCGGTCCGACCATTTCCTATCGCCAATCTCCTCCCAACATAAAGAAGATCACAAGGCCTTCCATACAACGCCTCAATGAAGTCATATCGATACTAGCATGAAAACTGTTGTTGTATGCAAACTCCACAAGAGGTAAATGACGTTCCCAATCATCCTTCCAATCCAGTACACACGCTCTCAACATATCCTCGAGCGTCTGGTCCTCTCGGACTGTCCATCTGTCTGGGGATGGAACGCTGAACTAAGCTTTAGTTCAGAACCTAAAGCATCCTGAAGACCCTTCCACAGCCTCGATGTAAATCTAGGATCTCGATCCGAAATGATCGACTTCGGCACACCATGCAATCTAACTATACTACTAACATACAATCTAGCTAAACTCTCAACCGACTGCTTCTTCTTCATAGGTAAGAAATGCGCAGTCTTTGAGAATCTATCTACTACTAACCATATCGAGTCATTGCCCCGCCTTGATCTGGACAAACCCGATACAAAATCCATAGTGACAGCTTCCCACTTCCATACTGGGATTTCCATCTTCTGCATAAGACCTCTTGGCCTTCACTTGCTGGCATACTAAACACTAGACACATACGCTGCCACATCCTTCTTCATGCCAGACCACCAAAAAGATCTCTTCAAATTCTAGTACATCTTAGTGTTACCCGGATGGATAGAGAATCTCGACCTATGAGCTTCTGCTAATACATGCTCATGGACATCTACAATGTCCGGAACCATGCACGGTGATGGAATCTGATCACACCATCCTCATCTCGAGCAATGCCTGCCTTGCCCACCAACTCTTGGAGTCTAGGGTCGGCCTTCTGTTGCTCGATCACCTCATCCAACACCGAAGACCTAATGGACAACTGAGCTACAAAAGCCTGACATAATGATGTCTCTAACTCAATCATCTCACACGCTGCATCCTCCAACATCTTCCAATCCTGCTGGAGTGATGACCTTTTCCTAGTAAGGGCATCCGCTACAACATTCGCCTTTCCATGATGATACTGAAGGTCGAAGTCATAATCCTTCATGAACTCAATCCATCTTCTCTGCCTCAAGTTTATTCCTTTTGGGAGAAAAGATACTTCAAGCTCTTGTGGTTAGTGAACCCCTCAAATCTGACACCATACAGATAGTGTCTCCAGATCTTTAGTGCATAAACCACTGCCGCAAGCTCCAAATCATGAGTCGGATAGTTATGCTCATGCTCCTTCAATTGGCGAGAAGCATACGCTACTACCCTTCCTTGCTGCATCAATACACATCCAAGGCCAATCTGATATGCATCCGTATAGATGGAAAAAACCTCATCACCACTAGGTAAAACCAATACCGGAGCGGAAGTAAGCTTAGCCTTCAATAATTGAAAGCTACTCTCACATTCCTCGGACCAAACAAACTTTTCACCCTTCCTGGTTAGCTTAGTTAATGGTGCGGCGATGGATGCAAATCCCTCAATAAATCACCGATAATACCCGCCAGACCAAGAAAACTCCGAATCTCCAATGGGGTCCTGAGAATCTCCCAATCCAATATAGCATGGACTTTGCTGATCAACTGCTACACCAGCACCGAAGATAACATCCCAAGAAAATGAACCTCGCGCATCCAAAAATCGCACTTGCTGAATTTTGCATACAACTTGTGCTCTCAGAGAACTTCTAATACTACCCTCAAATGCTGACGGTGTGTGGCCTCATCCGGAGAATAGACCAACACATCATCAATAAACACTACTACAAAGCTATCTAAATAAGGCCTAAACACCCTGTTCATGAGTACCAATTGTTAGGATCGGATATTCGGTTATGGCAAAGCTAGAAGGGGGGGTTGAATAGATTTGCAGCGGAAACTAAGCAATTTAAGAATTACTTTGGATTAAAAGATCTACTCAATTAAAACCCCTTTGATCTGATGTAATGTGTGTGAACAAATTAACAGTTAGTATGTAGACGAAATCCCTAGGCATGCATCTAGCGCAACATAATGCAAACCACAAGTCAAACCACAGTGCACAAGGGATTTTTTAGGTGGTTCGGAGATCACACCACATGACTCCTACATCCACCCCTCGCACAGTGAGGACACACTACTCAAGAACTGAGTACAACACACACCACGAGCACCACGGCTCAACCACACACACACGCGCTAGATCAATTCCACAATAGATCAGATCCTCTAGCCTTGATCTGACCAACACCCACACACATTGTCTGATGCAAACACGCAATCAGAACAACAATCCATACGTGGATCAAGCACAAGGAACGCTTGAACCACTACCACACACACAAAGATATGAAAGGTAGAATAAAAGAAGAGTTTTGAGTTGAAAATCAAATCCAATGAAGAACTCTTCGTGGTGGTCATCCAGAAGAACTTCAAGCTTTGTCTTGACAGGTATCAGTTGATGGAGAAGCTTGAAAGATGGACAAACCAGCTTCAAATCCGTTCTGAAGATGGATCTTCCTTTTCCTGGACGGAGGGTTGAAGCAGAGCAGCAGGGAGAAGCTCTCTCTCTTGATTTTTGATTAGGGTTTGGTATGGTGGCTTCTTTCTGCGAAAATAGCCTCATATGATCCTTATATATGGGTGTCCAAACGGAGAGTCGTGCTTAAAGGAATCACCAAATATAGATCATATCCTGGCCATTAGATCTTCCCAAAACTCCGTCTGTCGACATCCGACTTGCTGCTGTCGACAGGTGCTAACAGGTTTGCAAAAACCAAAACTGGCCTTCCGGGAAACCATTTTCTGTGTGTATCTGTCGACAGGCTACAATGCATCTGTCGACAGGCTACAGTGCATCTGTCGACAGGCTACAGTGTATCTATCGACAGGTGCACTATTCATCTGTTGACAGCACACTATTCATCTGTTGACAGCTACTTGTTCCAGCAGCTTGTCTTGTTCTTTTGCACTTGGATTTTGTTGCTTATCTTGTGTACATTCACACCTACATTAAAAGACAATTATTAGTGAGATATAATGAACATATAAATGAACAAGTTAGACATGTTTTTCTTGATTAGCATTTGCTTTTCTTGATTAACATTTGCTTGACTTGACATTCTCATTATGTTTCACATTTCACATCACATCAATTTGTATTGTTCATGAAATGCTCATCGATTGCTCATCATCAAAAACAAACATACCATATGTCAACTTAACATACTCATGTAAACCCAACACCATGAACGATGCAGGGGAGTTGGTTAGACCAAACGGAAGAACCAAAAACTCATAATGTCCATAAGGGGTTCTAAAGGCCGTCTTGGACACATCCTCACTCCTAATCCTCAACTGATGATAGCCAGACCGCAAATCAATCTTAGAAAAGACCGATGCATTCTGTAGCTGGTCAAACAAGTCATCAATACAAGGTAAGGGATACCTGTTCTTCACAGTCACTTGGTTTAGCTTTCTATAATCGATGCATAACCTAAGTGACCCATCCTTCTTCTTTACAAACAATACAGGTGCGCCCCAAGGAGATACACTAGGGCGAATAAATACCTTATCTATCAAATCCTGCAACTACTTCCTTAACTCTGCTAACTCCGCAGGTGCCATCCGATATGGAGCCTTTGAAATAGGAGAGGTGTCTGGACAACTCTAGAGTAAACTCTATCTCTCTGACCGGTGGCAATCCAGACAAATCATCGGGAAATATGTCTGGAAACTCCCGCACAACATCTATCTCCTCAAGAGTAGGTGACTGACCAGCCTTTGGTACTAATACCACGCTGGCAAGAAAAGCGTCACAACCCTTGCCTACCATCCTCATCGCCTTCATCGTGGAGATAACAAACTTTTCCGTAAGGTTCCTTGGCAATGGATGTGAAAACTCATCCTCACCAGGAATATGGAAAACAATCTTCTTCCCACGACAATCCACTAATGCATAGTGCTCCTATAGCCAATCCAGACCAAGAATTGCATCGTAGTCCTTCATCTTTAGTAAGAAGAAACACACATCTAGGACTCTATCCTCAATGCACACCAGTAAATACGAATAACACTTCCTAGTCGATACCGTACCTGCAGGTGTGTGCACAGAAAAGGGACTTCTAACTCCTCAGATTCTAATCCTGACTCTAAAGCTAACTGACTAGCGAACCGCTCGGAATGAATGAGTGAGTGGCACCTGTATCAAATAAAACCCGAGCGTGCACACTCATGAAAAGAACCATACCTTTGGTAACATGCTCCGCCTTCTCGGCGTCCTCACGTGCTAACGCAAACACTCGAGCTTGGGCTCGAGGCCTTCCTGGTCTTCCTGTCGCTGGCACTGCTGCTGCCGCTGCTGGGGCTGGCGCTGGTCGCTGGACTCCCTGCTGATGTCTAGGGCAGTCCTTGATCTTATGCTCACTGCTCCCGCACTTGAGGCACTTTCCCGCCATCTTCCAACATTCTGTACCACCATGTGCCCTCCCGCAATGAGGACACTCTTTCTGGCCACTAGGGGAACGCTGAGAAGATACGTGACGACTGTTGGCTGCCACTGGACGCTGCGGTGACTGGTACGCCGCCTTCTTCTTATCCTGCCTCTAGAAAGGTGGAGCAGGCCTCTTCTGTGAAGCCTTCTTCTCCTCAAGGTACTGCTCCATCTCACCTTCCTGCCGACATGCCGCGCTAAGAGCCTCATCAAGGGTACGATGGTCAAACGCCACCAACCTCGTCCTCAGTGATGGCTTCAAGCCCATCACGAACTTCTTTGCCTTCCTGCGCTCATCAGCCACAATATGAGGTGCATACTTTGATAGTTCGGCAAACCTGGCCTCCTACTCAAGTACGGTCATGGAGCCCTGAGTCAAGGTGAGGAACTCCTGCTCCATCTTGTCCTAGATGTGCTCGGGGACGAACTTGTCCGAAAGAGCCTCACAACTCGTCCCAAGCCACCTCTACAGCACCGCCCTCGAACCGAGTACGCAGTAACGAGGACCACCATACGTCGGCTCTCTCCTGCATTAACCATCCATAAGGACCAAACCAGACAATCTAGACTTAAAGAAAATAAACACATAAGCAATCAACACCTACCTGTAGCATATAGGTGGCTAAAGTGACCCTGTCATCCTCAGCACACCTAATCGCTCGGAAGATCTTCTCGATCTCCCTCAACCAGCTCTCTGCCAATAATGGATCGCTCTCCCCTTAAAGAGGGTGGAGCCACCCTCTTGAACCTTTCCATAATGGAAGGTCCATGATGGTCATGAGCCTGGGGAATTGGCACCTGAGCCTGCTACAACAAACAATATAAGCAACACATGTACAATACAACAACATAACAAACATGTAATTAAGTAAAACAGACTACTCTATTTATCATTCTAACCTGAGCCTCCAGCTGAGCCTGGAGTGCAGCCTGAGTATGGGCCTGCGTCTGCATGGCTTGTACCAGACCCTGCATGAACACTCCATAGTCTACTGGCGGTGGAGGAGGAAGTACAGGTCCCTGAGGAGCTAGGGCCTGCTGCTCATCCCTTTCCTCTCTCCTCTGCTCACCCTCACGAGCAGGACCACCACGCCTACCACGTGAAGCCATAGCCTGCAAAACAATTTAATCCCATTTAGGAACTAACTATCTAATTCCTAATTATTTTCTTAACTATGTGGACAATCTATAGAGACTTAGCATATAATGAAGATGATGGCATATCTGTATATTTATGTACAATCTCAACATGTGGCTCTGATACCAATCTCTGTAACGACCCTCCTTATACCGGTACGGTTATACCAACCCACGTCGATATAGAGAGCGTCGCTACAGTGGGACATTTACCCATATATACAATAAGCTGAGATGTACACAAATATAACATAGAATAGCGGAAAAAGAATGAACTGAATATAATATCTTATTCCATCATCCATATTTTCCACAGTCCATATAGTGCAAGAATGAAACTAAATATCACATAACTGAGAAACTAAATCAATTTACATTGTCCACAATTGAATTACATAATGTCCTTGACTACATACTTATGAAAAAAGTACAATAGCGTAATCTCCACAAAGGTGCTACTCTCACTCCGAGTCACTCCTGACTGTCTCCTCAGAAGAAGTGGAGACACATGCACCTGTACGCCAAAGCAAGAATGAGTCAAATAGACTCACAAGTAAATCTATACACACTATACATACATACATCATATGAACATTTTACTTTTCAATAAAACAATATTACATGTAGCATGGTTTGAACAATCTTTAAAACCTATGCATAAATCTCTATACATTATGGAATATGACACATGCTTTATGTTTCCTTTCACATTAATATAACACCTATCACATGCTCTCTACACATTTCTTTAACATACTCAATCAATTTAAAACTCGTTTCATTCATGTTGTAATACTATACAACTTAAGCATGGAATTACATATAATGAAGCAATATTCCTAGCATGGATTCTATGTACATTTTCACAACATTTAACACAATTATAAACATGATTAGCTTGATGTTTAAACTGGATTTTATAATTCTCACATGATGTTTCATTAATTCACATACTATCACATTAACTTTCACTTGTTCATCTACACATTCCACAATCTCACATTTTACTCATGCACATTCACATTATTCACATTAAATGCCGTGACACATAGTCCAAACCACCCTAGGACACACACATCACATTCACATACCTATCACCTAGGCAAGACAGTGATAGATCCTGGTTAACTGCGCAGAACCGAGAGAAGCACTCTCCACCCTAACCAGTGGTACTTGTCCACCTCCAGGATTTCATCCAATTGCCCATGGATTTCACACACATGAACCTTCCTGTAGAGACTTTACTATGGTACAGTTCCACAACCCTCTAAAGTAGCAGTGTGACCCATGGCACAATTTATACAATTTCCATTTTGTTCACATTGCTCACACACACTTTTTACACTACTGTATTCACATGCACACGACTTCATGGTTTAGTTTATTAAATAACATGCTACTATTTACAATAAAAACAGGTCATAAACTACCTCAATCATGCTGCAATTCTATAAATTATAACCAATTAAACTAAGCATGCTCCACATTATTCTTTTCTATGTTTAAATTCAATTGCACTCACTATGATCCAAATATCATGAAAATTTTACTACAAATTGATTACAGGTCAATCATCACACACACAATTTTTCATATTTTTTGGAGTCATACACAATTTATGATAATTAAAATAAACATTCTACATAATTTATCAAGAACCCAATTAAGCTTGGTACATAGAGTTATAGATGCATTTATCTATTTTAAAACTTGTATCTAGCAGTCATGATATCCTCTAAAATTTCTGGGAATTTAACCTACATCATACAATTTATTTGAGAACTAAAATAGATAATACATGCTCACTATTTTATATTCCAGAAAATATAAGTATTCACACAGTCATCAGAAATTCGCCTAACATGACCTGATACACATGTACATGTTACAAAAAATTTCTGACATCACCACTCAACATAGAGCCACACTAACAGTAATTAGCAAGATTTAATCATTTTTAAGGCAACATTTCAACAATTTAATAAATACACAGCGAATGAAAATTTACCAAAATTACATAACTGATCTTCTAGAGATACTTAACAATAACTATTTTTTACCATATATTCTCATGTCAGAAAATCCAGAAAATAGCTTTTATAGGGCAAACATGTACTCTGCCATTGCCTGAAGAACTCAACGGCACACAAGTGGCCGCCTACAAGGTAAACGACAACATCGGTGGCCGTCGATCTCGGATCTAAACGGCAGCAAAGGTTGTCGTCTAGTTCCAGTCTATGCAAATATAGACTGAACGTAGAAAACTTGTGAAAATGGGGTTCCAGGACACAAATAAATTCCCGGAAAATACCTAGGACTTACTAGACGCATGTATAGACAATGGGTATGGTTACTTGCCTTTGAAAAACTCTATAGACGAAGATTTGGGTCGAAGAAGCTCTCCTCGGCCTGTGCCAAGAAGCCTCCTAACCTCCTCGATTCGGCTTCTGTGATGAATCTTGCTGCACACCGGAGTCGGGGAAGCCTTCCTCGATGCTAGACTCCCTCCCAGTCGTGGTAGAACGCCGGAAGAAGCCTCAAAACGTCGGATCCAAGAGTTCAAAGATTGGGTTTCGCACAGAAGGGTAGGGTTTTTCTCAAGAGAGCAAAAGGGACCTAATCTGTCAATGGGGTACTTTTATAGGCTAGGGGTTTCGGGGACGCGTTTAGGTAGGGTTTCCCGACCGTTGGGAGCCGGTTACCAAAACAGAAGGCAAAGATTTCAGGGGTGTTTCCGGATCTAAAGCGCAACAGATTCTGGGAAATAGGCGTCAACATCACTGGCCGCCTAACTGGAGTTGGCGTCTATCAATGTGGCCGCTGACTCTCCCTTAACGTCAACTCATGTTGACGCCAAATGACATTTCGGCCAGAACTTATAAATGCATAAAACTATATTTACACAATGCAATTACATGTAATTTACATGTATACTTTAAAATATTATTTATACAATGTAAATAAATAACATACACAACAAAATAATACATACATGTACAACAATACTTAATTAGTGTGTATTATATATATATATATATATATATATATATATATATAGATATATATATATTATATATATTATATATATTATATAGCTACAGACACAAACCTCAATTCCTCACACAATCAAACACCTATATAAGAGGGTAAAATCAAGGGGCTTACAACTTGAGATTTCACTAAGCAAGGGTACAATCCCCCTTAAGAACACTTACACATCCAGTAGTAGCTGGTCTTCTCTTCTCTACCCGAAGAGGAACTAAATCACCTGATGCCAGGTCTTCATTCTGCCGAAGGGAACACCATCCATTCAACATCAGGTCTTCTCTTCACCCCGAAGAGCAACACTCAAGAAAATGAGTAAGAAGTGTATAGCCCCTAGACCAAGCTTACACAAACTGCTTGATCTGAGGCAATGTCTGAGAGACACATAATTATCAACAAGGAACTCTCTCTTAAATCTACTCAAGCTCTCAAGGCTAAGCAATTTGTTGTGGGAGCTAAGAGCTACAGAAGGTTTGAATAGACTAGCGAGCTCTTCTTTCTGCCAGGTGACTATATCTTCAAGCTTTTCAAAGGTTATCAAAAAGGTTGTAAGAGATAAGCTTCATGGAGTCACTAGTCTTCTATTTATCTTCTTTGAAAGATTTGACCGTTGAAGTATCCGTTGTCTCACATCTTCATGCACGTTGGAGTGTCTGGTTCGAAGTATGGAGCAAGAAAACCTGCAGCCATTATGCTGGGATAGACACACACACACACAAGGGAAGATTGTCTGAATCTTCTAGCCTCTGTCAGGTTGACAGGTCCATCTTTGCAACGTGCGTTTCTACCAAAACCCTTACACAATATATGCTGACACGACAACTTATCTTTGTCTAAACTGTTAGTCAACATTAGTAGTCGTGCTATATGAAGATACACTAAAAAGGAAATGACATTCTGTCATCATATAAAGTGTTTCTTTATGTGTCAAAAGTGAGGTAAGTAAATATATATCGAGCAGAGATATTGTACCATCACAATAAATGTTAGAGAGCACGGGATACAACATAATTCTCGAGAAGACTTGAAATCCATAGAGATTTGAAATGAATTTGAATATCGTGTGGAATGTATCTTAAGAATGTTTGAAAATAATAAGAATATTCAATAGCTATCTAAAATATAAACGTTAATAAAAGAGAGTTGATGTTTGGAGACAGTCTATGTGCAGAGAGAGTCGATGTTGATATGAAATCGATGATATAATCATAATCTGTCACGCCCACGCGGAATATCGGAACGAGAGAGCAGTTGCAAGTAACGGGTACAAAGCAACTACTAGACATCAACCATTGCACAATCAATAATAAAAGTAAATTCAATTCATTAATAACCTTCCAAGTGTCTAGTTACAACCACTAATATTAGAGCCAATCTATAGGGCCCAATTACATTGAAATAAAAGTAAAAGACTAAACTAAGACTCTATCATAGCACTAGGACACTAGGGTACTCTTGACATCACTGGTCCGTTTCACGTCCTCTTAAGTAGAGTTCATCCTCGGTCTCACCTGAGAACACAACGACAAATAACGCAGGGTGAGCGATAACCCCAGTAGACTTAAATCTCAATAGTCAAGTAGGCTTTAAATGATTATGTATTAAAAGGCAGAGTAACTAATGATAGAGTGAGAGATCAAATAAAAGATAGCAGGATAGCACGTGAACGAAATTAGCACAAGTTCCCAATATAGCAAGAGTGTCGAGTATAGCACAAATAGCAAGATGGCCATAACACAATAGCACAAGTATAGCAATAGCGTAATGAGTATAGTATAGCACTTTTGTCAATAGACAACGAGAGAATATAGCACTTTTTATTGTCATTTAGATAGTCGAGATAGATAGCACTCGAGTGTAATGCCAAACACTCTGATCATTTAACTCCCATGGGCACTAGCACTTTCGGGCGCACATCCCAGGACCAGATCAGGCCCTTTATATATTGCCAGACATTGGTTATATTGTTTATCTTTAGACAATCAGTCAATGGCCAATATAGAGTACCAAGAAATAGATGAGAGCACTAGATGAATAGACGAGATAGTAGAGTGAACGTGAATAGAAGAGCGAGTAGAGTATAGATGAGGGCTATTGGACATTGCACGTAACACGTCGAATAAACAGGCGATAGTAACAGTTGCACAACATGCGCACGTGGTGTTGGCAGTCAGGTGGAACTCACTACCCTTCCGCTGGCCATGTTACGCACAGGTCCAGAGGTTTGGCGTGATTCAAGATAAGAGCGAACTTCTAATAGCCGTTTGGATCATGTTGATCCCTAAAGGGCATCATAGGTGTTAGGGTACAACCGGCTCGTCGACCATGTGGGAATCCATGGACAGAGGAGACTTATGGAGGCCTTGAGCAAAGACTCACTAGTCCGGAAGAAGGAGTATCCGACGGAGAGTTTGTCCAAGTCAAGAGAGAGTGTAAATATAGAAACAAGTGCTCGACGTTCTAGAGGAGTTCTAGAACAGTGGAGCGTCAGTATCGGTGTTCTAAAACATCGCGAGAAAACGTACACAAGTATATTTAAGAATGGGGCAATTTAATGACATAAATTACCAGATAAATTATGTCATGTTCGGTCATTTAAGCCATATTTGGATGGTTCAAAGTGTGTGTGCATGTGAATAAGAAAATCATGGACAGGATAGATCATGTGATTGACTTAAATTAACTTAAATATATTCCATATTTACACTTCATTTTCTAGTGTTTAACATAGTTAACAAGATATGGGAATAGCTGAAGAACAACAAGACTTGCAAAAAGATGGGTTTTCCTGTAAAAAGTCAGATCGCGACGCACCCTAATGAGGGTCGCGACAGGGTCAACTGAGATCGCGACGGGGTCTTGTACAGGTCGCGACGGGCTTGTCGGTTCGAGTAGGCAGGTCGCGACGGGGTCATGTGAGGGTCGCGACATGCTCAACAGACTGGGCAGCCGGATCGCGACGACCGGTCCTGTCGCAATCAGATCGCGACGGAACACTCTGTCGCGATGCCCCTATGAACGCGGCCTATCGGGCCGTCGCGTTCATAGGGTTTGAGCTCGAGCTGACAGGGGAAGAAAGGTCATTGGGTCGGGCCAGGCTTTCCCTATTGACACAGGGTTATTCAGAAAATCATAACTAATGGCATAAACGATGAAAAATTATGAAACTGTTGCGGCTTGTTCTAGACATGCATGGGTACTTACAGTAAATAGGAATTGGAAAACAAACGGGGTTTCAACATACTTGGTCGTGGTATTCATGAAGAACTTAGAACAGTACACAGATGAAATCAACGAATAATTCTCATGATAGGGGGATGGAATTTAGGCTTTTAGGGGCAAAAGAAGCCTAACATCGTCAGTTCTTACAGTAAAAATCTCATGGCATGAGACGAGTATGCATGAAGAGATGAATTTAAAAAGAGGGTTCGGGGTCATGAAGTTCACAGAACTTTGAAAATTAAGAAAAAAGATTTCCTTAATGGAAAAATATGAAACCAAAGGGATTTTGTTCCTGATTGACGAAACATCCTACAGATAAATTTGCATGGTTTATGCTCATGAGAATACCTACCTTTGACTCATTTTGTCTTCTAGGGTTGAGAACTTGAAGAACGAAGGAAGAAGCTTTGAGCAGCCTTTTCCCATGAATTTCTCACCTCCTTGGCCTCTTCCCACGTCCAGCAAACCTTGGCACGAGCGGGCCGGCCAGAGGGTTTTAGAGGAGTATTTAAGCATCTCCTCATTCTATTTCCTATTATGACTCTAATTCCTTTTTATTCCGAATTTCCTATTCCCCTCTCCCCTTTTAGGCAATGAGATCTCCTAATTGGGTTAGGATGGGAGCTAATTCGTGGGCAACCCATTAGGGTAGGTTTAGGAATCCCAATCCAACTCAAACTTCCTTTTTTTAATGTATTAATACCTCCTTTCTATTTACGTAATATTCAATTACGAATTAAGATATTTCCTATTATTTCCCTTTTAAAAATTCCTATTTTGGCCCACTAAATTCTATTAGGTCAATTTAATAAAGCCCATCACTTCTTTTCTTTTAATGGGTTTAGTAATTCTCTTTCCATTAATTTTCTATTTAATTTATTTTCTTTTACTTACTTTTCTAATAAATAAAAATTTTAATATTATGTAAATTTTTATTTTTCCAAAAAATTCAGGTTGCTACATCCTCCCCCTCTAAAAGAATTGGTCCCCAAATTCATATGATTACTATGGAGAGAATGTCTTACCGAAAAGATCGGAGTAGTTCCGTCTGATGATTCCTTCCGGTTCCTATGTGGCTTCTTCCACTCCGCGGTTATTCCATAAGACCTTAACCACGTGGATAGGACGGTTCCTGAGCTGTTGTACCTTCCGTTTCCAGTATCTTGACTGGTTTCTCTTCGTATGTCCATCCTTGTTCAGCACCAACTTCTCGTGGTGAATGATGTGGGTAGGGTCATAGACATATTTCCTGAGCTTGGAGACATGGAACACATTGTGTACACATGCCAGATCCGGTGGCAATGCTAGTCGATATGCAACCTCACCAATCCTTTCGAGTACTTCAAAAGGACCAATGAATGTAGGACTGAGCTTTCCCTTCACTCCAAATCTTTGGATGCCACGTGTAGGTGACACCTTTAAGAACACATGGTCACCGACTTTGAATTCTAAGTCTCGCCTTCTTTTGTCGGCATAGCTCTTTTGTCTGACTGAGCAGTCTTAAGCCGGTCCCTAATCACTTGTATGTCCTTTGTGGTACGTTGCACCATGTCTGGGCCTAGCCATTGCTGTTCTCCAGCCTCATTCCAGCATGCAAGAGATCTACAATTCCTTCCGTAGAGTGCTTCGAACGGTGCCATCTTGATGCTCGCCTGGTAACTGTCGTTATGGGCGAACTCAATAAGAGATAGGTGTCGTTCCAATATCCTTGGAAGTCTATAGTGCAAGCTCTCAACATGTCTTCCAATATTTGGTTGGTTCTTTCAGTTTGCCATCGGTTTGTGGATGGAATGCAGTACTAAAGTTGAGTTTAGTACCCAGTGCACCTTGCAGCCCTTTCCAAAAATGGGATGTGAATCTCGGATCTCGATCCGAGACAATAGATGATGGAACTCTGTGCAGTCTTACTATCTCCTTGACATATAGGGCAGCTAGTACCTCCACCGACCACTTACTCATTATAGGCAGAAAGTGGGCAGATTTGGTTAGTCGGTCAACTATGACCCATATGGCGTTGAGTCCACCACGAGTCTTGGGTAAACCCATGATGAAATCCATGCCAATGCTTTCCCATTCCATTCCGGAATATCTAGCGGTCTGAGTACACCAGCAGGGCGCATGTGTTCCGCTTTTACTTGTTGGCAAGTAAGGCAGTGCGCGGCATGTTCAGCTCCTCTCTCTTCATGTTTGGCCACCAAAACGTTCTTTTCATGTCTTGATACATTTTGGTACCTCCAGGATGAATAGTGTACTTTGTCTTGTGAGCTTCATCCATTAGCTTTCTCTTCAATTCTTCATTATCAGGGACACATGTCCTCCCTTAGAACACCAGTCTTCCTCCTCTGTCATAGCGAAGTCCGATCTTTCAGCTAAGTTTCCTTGATGTGAACCAAGAATGGATCATCCTCTTGTTGAGCTTTGATCTCATCTAGCAGATCGGATTGAATCTTGATGTTGGCAACCAAGACTTGATCTTCTCTATGTTCAATAGTTAAGTCTAACCATGCGAATTGTTCTAGTAGTTGCATCTCGCCAAGGACTAGACTTGAAACAGACGCCATTGGCTTCCTACTAAGAGCATCAGCCACGACATTACCCTTGCTTGGATGGTATTGGATGTTGAAGTTGAAATCTTTTAGGTATTCTAACCATCTTCTCTGTCTCATGTTGAGTTCCTTCTGGGAGAATAAGTACTTCGGGCTTTTATGGTCTGAGTAGACAGTGAATTTCTCCTGCAGGGGTAATGTCTCCAGATTTCAAGGCGAAGACCACGGCAGCCAACTCCAGATCATGCACGGGTAGTTGACTTCATGAGTCTTCAGTTGTCGAGAAGAGTAGGCGATGACTTTCTCCTTTTGCATCAGTACACACCCTAGCCCAATCCTGAGGCATCGATGTAGACAGAGAAACCTTCTCCCTCTATTGGTAGAGCGAGAACAGGTGCTGAGGTCAGGCAATCTTTAAGAGTTTGGAAACTTTTCTCACACTCTTTACTCCAAGAGTATGGATTTCTCCTTTCGTGTCAGTCGTGTGAGAAGAACGGCGATCTTGGAGAAGTCCTTGATGAACCGCCTGTAGTAGCCAGCCAGCCCCAAGAAAGTTCTGATTTCTGTGACATTGGTTGGTCTCTCCCATTGAGTACAACTTCGACTTTGGAGGGATCAACAGAGATGCCGTCCTTTGAGATGACATGGCCCAAGAAGGATACTTCTTCGAGCCAAAACTCACACTTGCTAAGCTTTGCGTACAGTTGGTTGTCTCGCAAGACTTGCTGTCATGCCCGCCAATTTAGCAGCGAATAAATCGGGGAGGCATGAACAACGTGTATGGTAACGTAAATTGCGCATACATTCACAAATATCAGAGTAACTAATGAATAATAATTTCAATAAAACTCATCATTTTATTGATAATTCATCTAAACTATTACAACCACTATTCAGAGCCAAAAACACAGGGCTCAATGACTTTATTACATTGGAAATAATAACTAAGTAACTAACTAAACTAACTCTAGGGTACTGGGGACAATCCATCGCTATGACTCCAGGACGCTCATCACTCCAGTCCAATCCCGTTGATGTGTGTAAAGTCATCATCTGACTTACCTGAAACACAATAACAAATAACGAAGGGTGAGCGATAACGCTCAGTAGGACTTAATATCTCGTGTAACAAGCATGCTTTAAGTGATTAATGTCTGTAACGCAGGGTAACTAGAGAGAACGATCATGTATAGTCAAGAGAGTAATAGTATAAGATAACAAGTGAACGATAATATATTTCTCAAGAGTATTGCAAAATCAGGATGACAACATAACGAGATAGCGTGTAATAAGATAGTGTATAACAAGATAGCGTGTATCAAAATGACATGTAATAGATAGCTTGTATCAAGGTGGCGTGTAACGAGATAGATTGTATATCAAGATAGCGTGTAACGAGATTGCATGTAAAGAGATTGCGTGTAAAGAGATAACATGTATGGTTGCACCACGGTGCACTAGTCAAGTACAACAATAGTCACTTTAGGACAGTAGTCGTTTCACAATAGTACAGTACGTCTGAACTCCTCAGACTAATAGTCAAACAATTAGATGTCTAGCCAAGTCAGTATAGTCAATCAGAACCGGTGCAATGCAGAACACCGTCAAAAGCCCTGCAGGTATTTTCGGGTGGCTCTCTGCCCCCAGGACTAGATTGGAGCCCCTGGACACTCTCCGTGCCCTGCACAATTATGCATTTGAGTTAGTAGGGTCACACAGACCTATATTATGGCGCTAGATAGTCAGTATCGTACAAGTAATAGGAGCCACAACAGCTCAAGAGTCTCAAGAGAGTACTAGATGAATAGACGAGATAGTAGAGTGAACGTGAATAGATGAGAGTACAAGGATAGTAGATGAGATAGGGGTATAATATGTTGAGTTTTCATTCTATATTTATAATAACATGTTTTTGATGATGAACAATCTTAATTGAGGTTTGATACATGACAAATAACTTGATGCAATTTGGTCTTTCATGTATTCAAATATCTCACTATACATGTTTGATCATGCAGGTATGAATGCATACAGCCAAGCTATCACAAAACAAGAGAAACAGATCACAAAAGCACTGAAATCTGTCACCTGTCGACAGACTCCAAGGTGCCTGTCGACAGATTCGACAGATGGCTGTTTCCTGAATTGGTGTTTTCTGCCTGTTCACATCTGTCGACAGGCATCTTGGAGTCTGTCGACAGGTGACAAATTTCAGTGCTTTTGTGATCTGTTTCTCTTGTTTTGTGATAGCTGGGCTGCATGCATTTATACTTGCATGATCAAACATGTATAGTGAGATATTATGAATACATGAAAGACCAAATATTGCATCAAGTTATTTGTCATGTATCAAACCTCAATTAAGATTGTTCATCATCAAAAACATGTATTATAAACATTAGATGAAAACTCAACATTCTCCCCCTTTTGATGATGCCAAAATATTCAATTAGCGCACAATTGAGGTTCTCCCCCTTTGACAACATCGAAAAGTACTCACAATAGTCACACATGTAGATAGCAGAGAACTGTGAATTCATTAATATGAGATGAAGTTTAAAAGGCAAGGGTCCCACTAAATCAGCCCCAAACGGCGTGTCCGTTGGACTTCCCAAATTCGGGCTGGGCCGGCTGTCGACAGACGCCATGGGGGCTGTCGACAGGCGCCTTCAGAAGTGTGCCAGACTGATGTTTGTTGGATTTTGAAGAGGAACTTCTGAGCAGTGTATACACGATGTATATATAAGGTGTAAAATAGGTGAACACACATTGGAACCTATCATATGCACAGATATGAAAGCCATCCCAATGACCTAAATGGTTTAAACATAATATGCAAGGAGTTTCAAGTTAGAGCATTAAGAGAACATCTTACGGACATTGAGAAAAGACACTATTACCCTTGTTTGATTAAGAACATTGTAGAACAACACTGTCCCTAGTTTATGATGATCAAATGATGATTGAAATGAACGTCTAAATTTATTGATAACCATAAACACCAATGACCCTGTGATTTGAGACACAGTGGAGGCTTCACTCTAATTCAGTTTTTCTTTGTTTGCAATGAATGAATGCAATGGGAAAAGTGGTAATTAAGAGAACTTCACACCTTTTGACGTGAGGATAGACATGACAAGTGTCCGTACCCCCAGTTACTAAGTGGAAGTGTCCATCATACCGTTGTATAGAGATGATGAGATAGCTTTTTGACGCCAGGGCAGACATTTGTGATGCCCATCTCCCCGGTTACTCAACAATACACATCATTGCTCTACCTTTATCCCAATTGGAGATTGACTTTTGTCTAATTTTGTTGGTTTTCAGAAATAGGTAGCTTTTCTCCATTTGATTAAAACTCCAGATCAAGGAATGTATATGATTAGCAGTCAATATTAGACATAAAGTTCAATGACCATAAGACTTTTCAAGTTACGTGAGAATAGTGTTTGCGTACAAGGAGATTATTCAAGAGAGTTAGATGTTATCCTCTAAGATAGTTCAATGTTTTCAGAATGATATAACCTAGACTCATTCATGAGTAGTATGTCAAAATCTTGGTGGTTTAGGGAATAACATTAATATCATGTGAATATGATGGCGTCAAACATGCATAATCACCCAATAGACACCTTAGATGAAAGACATGAACCTGCTCAAGAAGTGTGTTATGAAATAAGCATGAATTTCCTTGATTGAGGGTGTCTGTCGACAGCTAGAAAAAGCCTGTCGACAGCTACACACAGACAGAGTGTTGCCCGGTCAGGGATGTCAAAACTGTTGTCGTCGACAGATGAAATTTCATCTGTCGACAGAGGTACACAGACAGAAGATGGCCAGTCGGGGATGATAGAACCTGTGCATACCTATCGACAGATGGATTTTCGTCTGTCGACAGATGCACACAGAGTGCAGAATCTGTGTTCTGTGGGGCCTGAGCTGCCGATAGAGTGAATGAGGACTGTCGACAGATGCTTGTGCAAAGCCAGTTTAAGGTTAGAATGAAGAATGAAATGACCATTGCATGTGAGGAAATGAAGGTACACAAAGGATGAGAGTGATTTCTTCACGATGACAACCATTTAACCTGAACTAGCTCCCCCATAGTGTGTGCATGTGTGTACACAAACAGTTAAGAAAATCAAGACACACTTGCACAACTGGACCAATCAAATAAACACACCAGATTATGAAGGAAGACAAACCATGAAGATATTCAATCTTTCAAAAAGAATAGAGAATGGGCAAAAATGTAAAGAAACTAATTCCTATAGAAAGTACATGACCCTTTCATGCAACATAACTATGGATACGTGGCGGAGAATCTTTTCTTACGCATAATGAAAGTTTCCAAACAAGCATGATTTGTTCCCACAAATCACCATTTGATATACCTCATAGTTGGTGCACACAAGGGACATAGCTTAGTATATGGATGAGTTTCATTGCAGTTTGCATAAGCCCAATTCTCTTCTCAGTGTGGTGAATCTATCTTCAGCTAGAGGTTTGGTAAAGATGTCAGCCAATTGTTTTTCAGTGGGTATGAAGCTAATCTGTAAGGGTTTGTTGGCTACCTCATCTCTCAAGAAATGATGACGAATTTCTATGTGTTTTGTCCTAGAGTGTTGAATGGGATTCTTTGATAGATTGATTGCACTAGTGTTGTCACATAGATAGGTGTGCATCCAATGTCGATGGTATAGTCACACATTGACTTTTTTCCACAAACTTGTGCCGCACACTCCCTGCAACAACATATTTTGCCTCTGCAGTGGAGAGTAGTGCAACCGAGTGTTGCTTCTTGGATGCCCACGTAACCATGCAACCACCAAGAATTGGCAATAGCCACTAGTGCTTTTCCTGTCAATTTTACATCCAGCATAGTCAGCATCAGAATATGAAATCAAGTCAAAGCTACTACCTGCTGGATACCAAGACCCAAGTCATATGTACCTGAGAGATATCTGAATATTCTCTTAACTGCAATTAATGGCTTTCCTTTGGACTAGATTGGTATCTAGCACAAAGGCAAACGCTGAATTGAATGTCCGGTCTTGCAGTAAGATAGAGGAGTGAGCCAATCATACTCGGAATTGTTTGGCATCTACCGGTTTACCTTTTTCATCATTTTCTAGTTTTATACTTGTGCTCATGGGTGTTGAGGCAGGCTTAGTTTGTTCAAACTTAAACCTTTTTAGTAGCTCTTTGACATATTTTTCTTGGTTTATGAAGACGTCATCCTCCAATTACTTAACCAGAAATGTGCTTAGCCTGTCGTACCAAGCTCGGGGTGCCAACCTTACCTGAGCCGACAATCTGACCTTTATTGTTGCCTCCGAAAATGACTTGACCTCCATCTTTTTCCACGAGCAACAGAATTTCCTTTGTCGCCCGTCATGTGCCTCGAGCAGCCGCTATCCAAGTACCATTTGTTTTGATTGTGGGCTGCTAGGCATTCCTGCACATGTGGATTAGACAAGAGGTTTTGGTACCCAAATAACTTGGGTGCCAATGTATCATTCATGCCAAACAGTAAATGCTTCGGAATCCAAACTTGTTTGAATTTGTTTATTTGGATGTTCCAGCATTGTTTTTCATTGTGCCCAATCTTTTTACAGATATTGCATGATGATGGTTTGGTGACAACAGTGGGCTTGATGTTCTTTGGAGCATGCATAGGCATTTTTCCTTTTTGTTGCCTTGTTAGTCTAGCTTTGGGAGCTTGAAGTTTGTCCTGTCGACAGCCCTGTTGGGGCCTGTGGCAAATTCTTTACTTTGACTTGCAACAAACGTAGTGACTTTAGGTTCCTGTTTCTTACCCTTGGTTTGATTTTTCTTGTTCTTTGAATGGTTTTGTTTGCTTGAACATGGACTAGGATCAATGAAAGAGGTAACAGATTTTTGCCAATTTCTTTTTGTTTTACTGGTTGATACCCTATCCCATGCCTTGCAACAAAAACATTGGATCCTAAAATTGCATCTAGATTCTGTTTTCCCTTTACCATGGTAGTAAGGGCTTCAAAATTTTCCTTTTATCTCTTTTTCAGCTCTTTTCAATTTTTCCTTTAGCTCTTCATGCTCACTTTGAGAGACTCAAGGGAGTTCATTAGATCATCTTTTCCTTTTGAACTTCTTGGAGTTTAAGTTTCATGCTATCTATTTCCTCACTGTGTGTTGTTCAACATTTTCATCATTTCAATTTCCTTATTCAAGGATTGAATCTGTTCATTATTGTTAGTTTCATGAACAAGGGAATTGATTTTCTTCTCGAGTGCTTTATTTTCAGACTTAATTCATAGAATTTTCAAATAAGACACTGTAAGCTTCTTCTCATTCATTAACAGAATAAGTTTCAAAGGAAGAGTTTACCTCGTTGGAGTCATCACTTCGTGCCATGAGACACTGAAATCATCATCTCCCAAGGTAGCTTGACTGTTTTCATCTTCGTCTTCATCGCTCCAAGTGGCCAACATTGCCTTGGCTTTCTTGAAGGTGAATTTGTCTTTCTTCAGTTTTTTCTTAAGCTCGGGGCACTCTCCTCTCATGTGCCCTTGCTTCTTGCACTCATAACAAACAACATCAGATTTTTTGTTAGTGGAATCAATCTATTTGCGAAATCTTTCTTTTGGAAAGTTTTTAGAGTTACCTGAACCTCTCCTTTTAAATTTAGAAATTTTTTGAACTGTCTAGTGAGCATGGCCATCTCATCATTCTCACTATCACTAGAGGTTTCAGACTCATTGCTTCTGTTGAGCATCCTTTTTGGAACCTGAAGAATTTTTCTTGGATGCTTTTAAGGCAATAGACTTTCTTGGGTTCTCTTCAGTTTCCTTTCTTTTAACATTGAGTTCATAGGTCATTAGAGAACCAATCAATTCATCCACTTTCATTATAGAGAGATCTTTAGAATCCTCAATGACAGTGGCTTTGGTGTTCCATGAGGATGGAAGAGACCGAAGTATCTTCCTCACCAAATCACTCTCTGAGTATTCTTTCTTAAGACCCTTTGACTATTTATAATAAGCATGAATCTTGCAAACATGTCAGAGATGGTTTCATCATTATTCATTTTAAACATTTCATATTCTGAAATGAAAAACTTACCTTGGATCCCTTACCTGAGATGTACCTTCGTAGATCAACTCAAGTTTGTCCCACATCTCTTTTGCTGAGGTGCACGTGGAGACTCTTGAGTATTCCTTGGGGTGGACCGCGCACTGCATCATGTTGAGGGCGCTCCAATTGAGTGTCCCCTTTGCGATCTGGTCCTTGGTCCAAGTCTTTGTCCTGAGGTAGGGGGTATGCTCCTTTGCTGACTATTTTCCACAATTTGTAGTTTTGTGCTCTCAGAAACACCTGCATACGATTTCCAATATGGATAGTCAGTGCCATCAAAGAAGGGTGGCCTGGTCACAGAGTGTCCCTCGGCCATGTACCCCTTGTTAGATTCCATTAGACCGTGAATCTCCTTATCGTAAGATCAAATAAGTAAGACAGTAAATCGGAGAACCTCGGCTCTGATACCAATTGAAAGGTTGCGGAATTCCCTATATGGTAATCTAGAAGGGGGGGTTGAATAGATTACTTAATCGTAAAACAACGTTCAACCACGATAGTAATAGTTGCACAGCACCAGGTCGGGTACCGGCAGTGTGGTAGAAGTCGCATCCGCCCCACTAGTCGTGCTGTGTACACGAGCTAGGTGGTCCGGCGTGAACTCAAGATAAGAGAGATCTCACTAAGGCCATTTGGATCGTACTGATCCCTAAGAGTGTAACGGGATTTAAAGGTACAACCAGCTCGTCGGCTAAGGACGTGCGCCAAAGCCAAGAAGACTTATGGAGGCCTTGACAAGAAGTCCCTGGTCCAGTCGAGAGTATTCCCGATGGAGAGGTCGTCCAAGTCAAGAGAAAGTGTGTAACGAAACGTTTCCGTCTTGCCTTGAGTGCTCGAAGGAAGAGGGACGCGATAACGGTGTACAAATCATGCGAATAAAATGAAGACATGTCACGTCCCGAGAATTACGCAACGGATAATTATTTCGAAGAATTCGAGTCGATATCCCGAAACGTGGACAGTCGGCAAATAAGCCTCTAGCTAGCATGCACTAATGTGTATCAACACAACATCATAATAGGGCTAAATGTGAACTCAAAATAAATTGTAATCAGATCTCGACTCATTTTATAAAATTGGGAACTAGTACAAGACTGAGACTCAATAAAAAGGAAAGTACATTTACCCCTTACTTCCTACTACATGTTCTAACTCTCAAAATAAACTACTATAACTAGACTCATAATTGAATCGCTCATCACTCGGATGCATTCCCATCCTCGACTTGCTCTTCCTCTTGAGCTTCATAGTCACCTAGATTGGGAAAAGGTAGGGGATGAGCAAACTACCCAGTAGGATTTATATCTCATGTGCAGACAACGATATAAGTGATTAGCAATTTAGAACTAGGCAAGTACGATGAATGATATGCAAGTACGAATAAAACTCATTAAAACATGATATATAAAACAAGCTGGATAGAGTGAACAAGATAGAATAAGATTCTTGAACAAGATGACAAGAAAGAACTAGCACTAGATCACTTTGTACAAGCACGCAAGATTTCACTTGATGTCAATAGTTCTCAAGAAAACAAGATATCACTAGTTGCAATAAATGCAGAATGGTCATATCACGCAAGCAAGCAAACAAGATTGCACAAGCACAATCAAGTACACTAATCAGGCACATGGACACTAATGTACACCAAGGAAAGATCCACCAAGAATGCACACCGGTCCGTGTATGTGGTTATGTATCTAACATCAACAAGCAAGAAAGTACTCCCAGCGCAGATGCAACGCCAGTAATCATTATACCCCATGGTTAATAGTATATCTATGACTCGCAGTCATTGGGCTAGATTGGAGCCCTTGGACACATGCCGTGCCCTGTCAGCCATCTCATGTAAATTTTAAATGTAGATACCCACAGTCATAATAATGGCCAATGAGAGTTTCAAAAATGTAGCATGTGTAATGTCATGTTCACGATGATGATGAAAGAAATAAATAAATTGAACATGATTCCATAAGGACAATGGTCAAGAGATAAATTCAGCAGCTAAACGGTAAGATTTACACTTAGTTCAATCTTTACATCATGGCTTTAGTCTAGATTGTAATTCGTACTCCCGAGAACAAGAAGAGAAAAGAAGTGCACGCCCTTAATGTATAAGTGTGTAGCGATGTACGCGTGTCAATTCACAATCCGTCGGTCTCAAACTCTCGGAAAACACTTAACATGACGGCATGCAGTGAACAATGCATTTACCTACATGTGGATTTGCAAGATTTTAAGGTAATATTCATCATTTAAAGCAAGCTAGAATGGTAACAAGAGTAATCACAAGTTTCATGTATGACCATTTCATTAGAAAGCAATTAGAATAATATTCATGTAATTAAGGATTTTTCAATGGGTTAACACTTTTAAGCCATTAATAGACATTATGTAATGAACAGACCCAAGACATGCAAAATCTTGTAAAGGTAGTGTCGACACACCCATACTGGTGTCGACACCATGCTTCAAAGACAAAGCAAAAACATGCAGAACAGGTCAAGTAGTGTCGACACTAGTTCAAGTAGTGTCGACACAATGCTTCAAAATAAGGGAAAATGATCAAGTAGTGTCGACACTAGAGACAGGTTCCAGAAAACCATCTGGCCAACATGGGACAGTGTGTCGACACTAGATCAGGTAGTGTCGACTAGATCAGCTTCCCAGAAACTTTCTGGGTCAACTGGGACAATGTGTCGAGACCTAGATGAGGTAGTGTCGACACTAGAGGCCTTCCCAGAACACATTCTAGGCTGTTTTGGGACAGTGTGTTGACACTAGTCCAAGTAGTGTCGACACTAGTGCCATTCCAGAAAAAACTTACAGGTCAAGGGTAACCCGAAAATAGGTCTCATGTAGTGATTCACTTGCACCTCTTATAACTCTCTAACGAATGACATTTAAACAAAACATTCAACACAAAAGATGAATAGGACAACTAGTATAAGAACTTTGATGTTGGGGGTTTGATCTAATTCAGTCTCGAATCCGAGAAAATATGTGAAGGACAAAAGTCAAGTGTAGCCCGAAATCCCAGTATCATGCAGTGACTCTCTTCCCATGCCTATAACTCTCTACCAAAGACTTTTGGACAAAACGTCCAACATAAAAGATGATAGTGACATCAAGTAGAAAAACTTTCGTGAATGACATCTAGTCTAATTTAGTCTCAAATCGCATGCATAATAAGAAGAACGAGAAAAACC
>JACBKR010004140.1:0-25288 GCA_014218235.1 Colocasia esculenta | reverse complement strand
AAGCTTTTCTGGGAGTTGTATGGGCTTGGTTGCCTTTGGGGTACGAGGATCATGGGTATTTATAGCCCCATATGTCCATAAGGTGCCTTGGGGTGCATGGGCATGGAAATCTAGGTCAAATCCCTTGATTCCTAAGCAACCACGTGTCCAGAAAAATTCACGTTTTTGAGCTTCAGACGAAGTGTGTCCGACACATAGGTAGACTGTGTCGACACCACTGGCTTCAACTGTTCTGACTGCTTCCTGGAAAGTGGCAGTGTCGACACACAGGCAGACTGTGTCGACACCACTGGCTCAGCTGTTCTGACTGCTTCCTAGGAAAGTCATCTAGTGTCGACACACAGGTGGACTGTGTCGACACACTGGTTGCTTCTTCAGACATACTTCTGGACAGTTAGCCAGTGTCGACATACAGGTGGACTATGTCGACACACACTGTAACAAATTTGTGTAAATCTAAAAAATATAAAGTGTAAACCAGAATACAAGATATTATCATTAAAATGTGAGATATTAACATCAAAAAACATGTTGTTTAAGCATTGTTGTGATATGTATAAAATGTATAACATGTTCAATATGTCATCATCAAAATCAGGTATATGAGTGATGTTCATTGGTCATCATTAAAATACAACTTTAGGAAATTTCAAAACACACTCAACCCAACATTTCTCCCACCTTTTTGATGATGACAAAATATGCACAATCTCAAAATAGCCTGACTCCGTTGACTGTATAACTCCCCTTGACCATATTCACCCTTTGAACTTTCTTCCATAAGAAACTTTCTCCCCTTACAAAACTTTCTCCCCTTTTTTGACAACATCAAAAAGATAGATAAGAGAGAGAAACAAAGATGTAGGAGATCAAGAAATGAAATGTAGGAAATGAATGGTCAGAAATAATCAAATAAGTGTGGCAAAGTGATATTGTCAAATGAGAGAAATATTATGTTTTGGTTATTGTGCAACAAAGTTTAATCACAAAGACATACTCAACACAAGGTATTACAAGATATAATGATCTGAATGTGGTTAAAATAATGATGCAAATGTGAAGTAAAGTGACCTATATGAGTGAGTAAAAGTATTAACAAGGATGTTAGGAGTTTTAATTTTATCACAATGTAGAATAATAGGTCTAAACTCAATATACATGAACTTTATTAAGGTCTTAAGCTTTTCCATTCTGTCAATTGATTTTCTTTCATTTTTAACTGGGAAAGAATACAAGGATAAATTAGTTAAATCTCACTTTCAGTGCAACAGATCACATTGATCAGAGATGCAAGACCTCTGATTACTCAGTGGTTTAACTTTCATTATCTTATACAGAGTTTAAAAAATTTGATTTCCACTTTTTGACGCGAAACAATCACTTTTTAGGCGAAATGGCCCGGTTACTCAGTGGTTCAAGAATTTGCATTGCTCTTTTTGTATCTTTCCAGATTGTTGATCATTTTCTTTTGATGTTTTGCAGAAATATGTTTGCTTTGACCAGAAAAGTGATGACTACGAATTTAGAAAAATTATTCTCAACATGTGGTAAAAAAGAAGCTTAAACATGCACATGTTAAATAGTAAAGCCACTCATGTGCCTACAAATGTTTTGCAAGTCATTTTAAGACATTCAGTATTAAGATTGCTTAACTTGAAATGATAATGAATCTTTGAAATTAACTAAATGCACAATGAGTTTAGTTTCAATGTTTTAATTCTCTCATAAGAAAATAGCACAATGACTCAAAATTCTGATAATTTTGGGGTTCAAGATAGATAAGTGAGGTCAAGGAATGTGACAATAATCCCCCTTTCTGTATCTCCCCAAGGTGTACATGAGGCTTATTGAAGAAATAGAATGGATGAAGTGAAAATAGAATGAACAAGAATGTTTTATTGAAAGATAGAGACTCTCCCTCAACAATGAATATAAGGACTCTGTACTTGGCGGAGACATATACTCACGCATAGTGAAAGTGTTTAGACAAGCTTGACTTGTCTTTCTTCAAATCACCATTTGATATACCAAGAATACCAATGCAATGTGAGAGTGAGGAATTTATTTGCAAGAACAGGAAGACTTTTATTTACAAAAAAGAGATAGAAGAAATCAAGAATGTGGAAATTTGCACAAACAAGCTCTTTTCTTAAAGATGAGAATTATTTCTGGAAGAGACTTAGTGAAAAATATCGTAATTTGTTTTTCAGTTCAATGAAGTGAACTTTAAAGATTCTTAGCGACCTCATCCCTTAGAAAAAATGGTGCCTTATTTCAATATGCTTTGTTCGGAATGCTGAATTGTTTTTAGACAAATTAATAGCACTAGTGTTTCACACAAAATAGGAATACAACCCAATTTGTGATTATAGTCTAGGAGTTAATGTTTCACCCAAAGAACTTGAGTGCCACAACAACCAGCCGCAACATATTAAGCTCTGCAGTGGATAGAGCTACTGAATTTTGCTTTTTAGAAGCCCAAGAAATTAAGCATCCACCTAGATATAAACACAAGTCACTAGTACTTTTTCTATCAAGCTTAAAACCAGCATAATCAGCATCACAGTAAGCAATTAAATCTAACTTGCAACCAGCAGGATACCAAATTCCAATTCACGTTCCAACAAGATATTTAAAAATCCTTTTGACATCTAACAAGTGACTTTCTTTAGGATTGACTTGAAATCTAGCACACATGCACCACACTACTGAATATCTGGTCTAGAGGTGGTGGGGAGGTAAAGTAGAGAATCAATCTACCTCTGTAGGTCTTTGGATCTACGACTTACCAAATGAATCTTCCCATAGTCTTACATTATTGCCATTGGTGTGCTTGAATGCTAGGTGCTGAAAGTCAAACCTTTTCAGAAGTTCTTTCACATACTTTGTTTGACTTATAAAAATTCTGTCACTGGTTGATGTACCTGCAATCCCAAAAAGAATTGTAAGTCTCCATCAAATCATTTCAAATTCAGTTTCATGTGATCAGCAATTCAGTACACAGTTCTTTATTTGTAGACCCAAAAATATGTCATCAACATAGATTTGGACATCAATGATTTGATTATTGACAATTCTTTTAACAAGGTTTGGTCTACATACCTCTTGTGTAACCTTTATTCAACAAAAATGAGCTCAAACAGTCATACCAAGCTCTTGGAGCTTGCTTAAGACCATAAAGAGCCTTACTAAGTTGAAAACATGATCAAGATATTTTTGATTTTCAAATCCGGGAGGTTGTTCTATAAAAAAGGGATTGATTTTTATATGAAAAACCCATTAAGGCAGTGGTGCAGAAATTCTTGAATTCTAAACAAGTATCACTTTTGTGGGATAGAAAGATGACCCGTGTGTATCTAGTAAAATCATCAATGATGGCAAATCCATATCTTTTACCACTAAGACTAAGAATTCTTGTGGCCCAAAAAGGTCCATATGAAGTAATCTAGTGAACTTAGAAGTGGAGTACATCATTGAAAATTTTAAAATATTTTCTGGTTTGTTTTCCTTGAGCACATATCCCACAAAGTTGATTTTCAACATTTGGGAAAGATTCAGGAAGTCCTTTAACCAGATTTAGCCTTAAGAGTTTATTTATTGTGTTGAAACTTGCATGACCAAGTCTCTTGTGCCATGTCCATGCAATTTCATTTTTATTTGCCACCAAACAAATGTTTTCAGCAAAGTTTTTATCAAGATTGATCATGTAGACATTATTTTCTCTTTTACCAAAGAATTTATTTTTAGTTGAAGAATCAATTATTTTACAGAAATTAGATTCGAAAACAACATTGTGACCTTTGTCACAACAATTGGCTTATACTCAAAAGATTGTAGTCTAAACCATCAACTAACAGAACATTTTCATTGAGTTTGAGGAGGATTTACCAACCTTTCCAGATCCAATGATTTCTCTTATTTTTACCTCCAAATGTGACAGATCTCCTTCCTTTTCAATCAGAAATGAAAATTTTGTTTTGTTTCCTGTCATGTGTCGTGAACACCCACTATCAAGAAACCACACATTGGGGCTGGGTGCACGACCTTTCTGCATAAATCAGATTAGAGAAGAAAAGATTTTAGTACCCAAATATTGTTGGGACCATCAGTTTGTTTGAGCAAAAACAATAAATCTTTTCTGATCCATATTGAGTTTATTTGGTTTTTATTTTGTTTCATCAATGATTTCCCTTTTTGGTATTTTAACATTCTGATTTGGAATGAAAACACCAGTGTTCTTCTTTCATAAGTATGGAAATTATGCATTTTGGCATGATTGTTCATGGAAATTCAAACCAAGGATTCCGTTGATATCTTGGAAATTTGGATAAAAGGATTGTGAATGGTACCAATGAGGATTATGATACCATTGATTCCAAGAATAAATCCAATTAGATTGATATGATGTCTTGGATCTCCAATAATCATCATGAAAGTTTGTTTTGTGTTTTTATGATTTTTCATTTTTTATTTGAATTTTTGTGAAACATCTTTTGTTGTTTAGAAATGGGTAGGTCGACCTGTGTTGAGGTAGTGTCGACTCAGCAGCCACAGTTTTGAACTTGTGGTTATCTGTGTCGACCTAACATCAATGTGTGTTGACCTATTGTTTCTTCTGATTGGAACATTCTTTTCACTTTGGTTTTTGATTATTTCAGATGTTTTCTTTGACACTTGTTTTTTGTTTTCTGGACTAGTACTTTTGACAAATTTTATCAAAGGAAATTTTGAAGGTTTTTCTTTCTTTTCACCAGATTTATTCTTCAATGATTTTTTTTGTGGTGAAACCTAGTCCATGTTTTTCAGCATTCATTCTAAGTCCTAACAATGCATCAAGATTTTCTTTTCCATTTATGAAGTTTTTATTACTTGTTCTTTTTCACCCAACAACTTTTTAAGTTTATGAATTTTATCAATAGCTTGTTGCTTTTCGTTTTGTTGCAATTCCATTCTTTCAGAAAGCTTTTCAAAATCATTGTTGGCATTTTGAGATGCAATTTTAAATTTATCATTTTCATTCAGAAGGTCTTCCTTTTCTTCATTAAGTTCAGATATTTCATTTTCCAATTCAGAAATTCTTCTATTTAAGGAAGTATCATGCATGAAATTTCAATTTTCTTTTTCAGATGTTTATTTTCTTTTCTTATTTCAGAATATTTTTCACCAACTCAGCATATGCATCTTGCCAATCTTCAACAGTATATTGTTCAAAAGAAGGACTTACCTTTCCATCATGCTATTGCCATAAAGCATAACTCCTCATTTACAGAACTTGAGGAGTTCTCTTCTTCATCTTCACTTTGGTCTTGATCCGACCAAGTTGCTATCATGGCTTTTGGGCCTTCAATTGGTTCTTCTTGTATTTGTCCTTTTTGATTTCAGGACACTCACCCTTCATGTGTCCTGTCTTGTTGCACTTGTAGCAAATAATACCTTCATCAGTTTTTTGATTTTCCAGCATTAAAATTTGAAGAAGAAGCATTCCTTTTACCAGAGGATATTTTTTCTTTCCATTGAATTTTCCTCTTCTTGATTTTAAAAATTTTCTGAATTGCCTAGTCATGAGGGCAAGTTCATCCTCATTGGACTCAGACTCATCAGAACTTGATTTTTCTTGAATTTTCTTTTTGTTGCTTGATGAAGCCTTAAGTGCTACTGGTTTAGCTTTAAGTAATGTTCTTCACTTCTTTTCAGATTTATTTCATAAGTCATTAAAGATCCTATGAGTTCATCCAAAGAAATTTTGGATAAATCCTTAGAATCTTCAATCACTGTAGCCTTTGTGTGCCAGATAGATGATAGAGAGCGCATAATTTTTCTTACCAGATCAGCATCAGTGTATTCATTACCTAGTGCCTTCAGTCCATTGACAATTATCATAAACCTAGCAAACATTTCAGAGATTGATTTGTCAGATTTCATCATAAGCAATTCATATTCAGAGAAAAGTATGTTGCTTTGGTTTCCCTAACTGAGATGTTTCCTCATACATTAATTCAAGTTTATCCCACATTTCTTAGCTGATTTCCACATGGATATTCTTGAATATTCTTTAGGGTGGACAACACACTAATCATATTCATGGCACTGTAATTAAGAGTAGCTTTCCTAATCTGCTCTCTAGTCCAATCTCCTCATATCCCTGATTTTCATAAGGACCCTTATTAACTATTTCCAGATTTTATAGTTTTGTGCCCTTAGAAAAACTGCATGCGATTCTTCCAATAGGAGTAATCAGACCCATCAAAAATGGTGGTCTATTAATGGAATGGCCCTCAGCTACAAATCCTCGAGAATCCTTCAATCACAATGAGAGACAATGAAAGAGCAAGCAAACAATTCAAGCAATTAACACAGAGATCAAACAGAAGCAATTAAATCAGATCAGAAATAGATATTAACCTACTCTGATACCATTGTAGGATCGAATAGGTGGATGGATCAGATCTAGAAAGGGGGGGGGGTTGAATAGATCTAACACCAATTAATGTGGAAGCTTAAACAATTCCAAATTACTTCGAATCAGAGATCAATTCAGATAAACATTCACTGATATGTAGTATGAATGTGTAAATTGTGTGAATAGAGTGTGTGAAGGAATTGTACCAGTAGAGAGAGCAAAATCCTATGCAAGCATCTAGCGCAGACAATCAGATCAAACCATTGCACAAGAATTTTTCGGTGGTTCGGAAATCACACCAGTGTTTCCTACATCCACCCTCACACAGTGAGGCTCCACTACTCAAAAGAGTAAACTCACACCGGAGCACGACGACTCCAAACACCCTTGAGCTCGACGGCTCAAACACACAACTGGAGCACAACGACTCCAAAAACTGAGCACAACGACTCAAACCACAACAGGAGCACAACGACTCCAAATTAAGCATGACGACTCAAACCACAACAGGAGCACGACGACTCCAAATGAGCACGACGGCTCAAACCACAAAAGGCTAGATCAACACAAAAGAAATCAGATCCTCTGGCAATGATCTAATTCACAGACTCAATTGTACATAGAAATCTGCACAGAACTTCATGCACAGATCTCACAGACGAAAATGAGAAGAACAATCCAAGAAATGGGTAAAATAGATGTAGATTGGATGTTCCTTGGTGAAGAGGTCTTGCAGAAGCTCGAATTGAAGAGACTTGAAAGAATTCGATGAAGATCCCCTTCAATTTGCGATGCTCTGTTCCACTGGCATATGAATTGCCAGAAATTCTTCTTCTGCTGCTGCTCTTCAGTTGGATCTACTCCTTTCTCAGCACATTACACTTTTCTCCAAAGATTGGCCTTGAATCCCACGTCCTTCCTCTTGAAAGGATGGCCTACAGCTTCTGGAGATGGAGCAAGACCTGGAAGAGCCCCTTTTGCCGCCAAAAACTTTTCTGGGAGTTGTATGGGATTGGTTGCCTTTGGGGTACGAGGATCATGGGTATTTATAGCCCCATATGTCCATAAGGTGCCTTGGGGTGCATGGGCATGGAAATCTAGTTCAAATCCCTTGATTCCTAAGCAGCCACGTGTCCGGAAAAATTCACGTTTTTGAGCTTCAGACGAAGTGTGTCAACACACAGGCAGACTGTGTCGACACCACTGGCTTCAACTGTTCTGACTGCTTCCTGGGATAGTGGCAGTGTCGACACACAGGCAGACTGTGTCGACACCACTGGCTTTAGCTGTTCTGACTGCTTCCTGGGACAATCATCTAGTGTAGGCACACAGGTGGACTATGTCGACACCACTGGTTGCTTCTTTCAGAACATGCTTCTGGGACAGTCAGCCAGTGTCGACACACAGGTGGACTGTGTCGACACCACTGTGACAAATTTGTGTAAATCTGAAAATATAAAGTGTAAACCATTAATACAAGATATTATCATTAAAATGTGAGATATTAAACATCAAAAACATGTTGTTTAAGCATTGTTGTGATATGTATAAAATGTATAACATGTTCAATATGTCATCATCAAAATCAAGGTATGAGTGATGTTCATTGGTCATCATTAAAATACAACTTTAGGAAATTTCAAAACACACTCAACCCAACATCTTCTTCTTGCTGCCTCTTTCCTATAGCTACTGCCAGCTGCTCAGTTTCTACTGGTGTGAAGAGTTGACTCAAGGATGCAGCGACATCACTCATATCGAACCGCCGACTCCATTCCGGCTTAGATTCGCCCCGCTTCACTTGCTTCGGGGGCCTGTGATCGTCTATAACTTTATATGTGGCTAGGGGTGAATAGTGAACATGTTTAACAGTGATGGTGGATGTTTGTTCACTTTCTGGCTGCAGCGGCCCTCTCTTGAAATGCTCATACAGGGTCCATGTGAGTGGCTGCCCCTGTTGGTGATCTGCCCTGCCTGGTTTGTACCCCAAACCTGCCTTGGGTCTCATCTTGCTGTCCTTTATAGCTTCGGTCCTCCCCTGTAAATGGGCCCCCAGCCCTTTGCCTGGCTGATACCCCATGCGCATCATAATGTGCCAACCTGTAGCACCCCGAAAATTTTAGTATATAAAGAAAATCAAATTTAAATAAAAATAAAAGAGTTGGAGGGACTTCTAACATTATATATTAATGACCCGATATCATAATTGGGTCAATGGACATCATTCGGCCCAATAATGAAAGAAAGCTAGAAAATGCAGGGAAATTCGTAACTTTAATTCGACTGAAATTAGGAAGAGGCAATCTGAGTTGGATTGGGATGCAATCACGCATTCTTGGCAACCCAAATTTATGCCTATCTATGGTGGGAGGTTTCCTAAAGCCTCACACACTCTAAGGGAGGAAGGAATCCTCAAAAGATAGGAAACTGCACTGTCAAAACCGCAACTTAGCTTTCCTAGTTATAATAGAACTCCTAAAACACCATGGTTGCTTAAATACTCTTCACCAAACCCTAGGAACGAGTTTTAGAACTTGCTGGGGTCGTGTGGAGAAGTTCTTGGTGGCTGGGGAGCAGGAGATCATCCACACCAAGTCGTTCTTCTTCCCCTGTTCGTCTGCTGCGACCTGTGCAGACCATCATTTTGAAGTCGACCAAAGGTAGGTCAAACCTAACCAAACCTTACAAGGCTTATACCCCTGGAAAGAGGGTCAAGTCTATGTACTAACCCAAGTGGAATTCTCAAATTCCATGCATGTACACGGAGCAGTAAGCGTTTTCCTCCGAGTGGTCTGAACTCGGGTTTTCTGGACAAACGAGACTTCTTCAACCCATAAGGTAGGTTTTCTCGGGCCAAACCTTAATATATCCTATACCAAGGTGTAGAGCATCAAGTTAACTTTCATATCTCATTGGTTTCATCGAACTTCATTGAGTAGATTTTGAACTATTCGCAGTTTTCCAAAGTCGCGCACTGTTAGGGTTTTTCTTGTTCTTATTATGCACACGATTCAAGACCTAATTTGACTAAACTTTATTCATGAAAGTTCTTCTAATTGACATCATGATCATCTTCTATGTTGGACGTTTTGTCCAAAAATCCTTAGTTAGAGAGGTAGGGCATGATAAGAGAGTTTCTGCAGAATACTGCATTTTCGGGCTACACTTAACTCTTAGTTCCTCATATGTTTTCTTGGGATTCGAGACCGAATTAGATCAAACTCTAACATCAAAGTTCTTCTACTGTTGTTCTCTTCATCTTTTATGTTGAACGTTTTTTCTAAATGTCATTCTTTAGAGATTTATAAGAGGTGGAATGGATCTCTGCACTGCAGTCATGTGTTTTTGTCTGGGAGGGCCACTCGTGTCGACCTGACCTGAACCCGTGTCGACCTGCACTCCTGTCGACCTGCTGTCCCAAAACAGCCCAGAAAGTGTTCTGGGAAGCCCTCTAGTGTCGACACAACCCCTCCCGTTCGACACACTTCCCCAGTTTGACCCAGAAAGTGCTGGGAAGCTGATCTAGTGTCGACACCACTTGTGCTAGTGTCGACACACTGTCCCATATTAGTTAGGGGTTTTTGGAAGCTGTCTCTAGTGTCGACACTACTTGATCTCGTGTCGACACGACTTGACCTTTTTGTCTTGTATTTGATGCACTGTGTCGACACCACCTGAACTAGTGTCGACACTACTTGACCAGTTCTGCATGTTTTTGCTTTGTGTTCGAAGCATGGGTTTGACTCCAGTATGAGTTGTGTCGACACTACCCTTACAAAATATTGCATATCTTGGGTCTGATCATTGCATGATGTCTATTTAATGGCTTAAAAGTGTTTAACCCATTGAAAAATCCTTAATTACATGAATATTATTCTAATTGCTTTCTTAATGATATGATCATACATGAAACTTGTGATTTACTCTTGTTACCATTCTAGCTTGCTTTAAATGATAAATTTTTATCTTAAAATCTTGTAAACCCATATGTAGTTAAATGCATTGTTCATTGCATGCCATCACGTTAAGTGTTTTTCCGAGAGTTTGAGACCGACAGATTGTGAATTTACACATGTGCATCTCTACACACTTATACATCAAGGGCGTGCACTTCTTTTCTCTTCTTATTCTCGTGAGTATGAATTACAATCTAGACTAAATCCATTAATGTAAAGATTGAACTAAAATTGTAGATCCTACCGTTCAATTGCCAAAGTTATCTCTTGACCATTGTCCTCATGGAATCATGTTCAACTTGTTTATTTCTTCTCATCATCATCATGAACATGACATTACACATGCTTATTCATTGAAACTCTCATTGGCCATTATTTATGACTGTGGGTATCTACATTTGAAATTTTACATGAGATGGCTGACAGGGCACGGAGTGTGTCCAAGGGCTCCAGTCTAGCCCCAATGACGGAGAGTCATAAATATACTGTTAACCATGGGGTATAATGATTACTGGCGTTGCATCTGCGCTGGGAGTACTTTCTTGCTTGTTGAATGTTAGATACATAACCACATACACGTGTCCTGGTGTACATTCTTGATGGATCTTTTCTCGGTGTACATTGGTGTCTACGTGCCTGATTAGTGTTACTTGATCGTGCTTGTGAAATCTTGCTTGCTTGCTGTGTGATATGGTCATCCTGCATTTATTGCAACTAGTGATATCTTGTTTTTTTTTTTTTTTGAAAAACTATTGACATCAAGTAAAATCTTGTGTGCTTGTACCAAGTGACTATTGCTAGTTCTTTCTTGTTCTCTTGTCAGAAATCTTATTCTATCTTGTTCACTCTATCCAGCTTGTTTTATGATATCATGTTTTAATGAGTTTTGTTCGAACTTGCATATCATTCATTGTACTTGCCTAGATCTAAATGTTATTACTTATATCATTGCCCGCACATTGAGATATAAATCCTACTGTGCTACTTTGCTCATCCCCTACTTTTTCCCAATCTAGGTGACTATGAAGTTCAAGAGGAAGCAAGTCGAGGATGAGAATGCATCCGAGTGATGAGCGTCCCAATTATGAGTCTAGTTATCGTAGTTTATTTGAGAGTTAGAACATGTAGTAGGAAGTGAGGGTGAATGTACTTTCCTTTTTATTTGAGTCTCCGTCTTGTACTAGTTTCTATTTTTATAAGTTGAGTTGAGATTGAATACAATTTTTATTGAGTTCATCAGTTGGCCCTATTATGATGTTTGTGTTGATACACATTTAGCGCGTGCTAGCTAGAGGCTTATTTGCCGACTGTCCACGTCTCGGGATCGACTCGAATTGTTATTATAATATCCGCTGCGTAATTCTCGGGACGTGACAGTTTAGTGGTATCAGAGCCTAGGAATATCAAATAGGATATGTCTCAGGAATAGGAGATACCTATGGAACCTAGGTCATGGAAATTAAATACAGTACCTGGTGAGAATGGGTAGAGACTGGGATATGTTAGAAAGAATTAAACACTCCTACCCATTGACTCTTATAATGTATCTAGAGACATTAATTGGTTTCCATCCTTTTTCTCAGGAATCCTCATAACACTCTCACACAACTGCAATGGCTCGCAACCAGTGGCAAGCTATGCAAGACACTGTGCTGGACTTACGCAGGCCCTGCAAAATGTAGTTCATGCTGGAAATCAGGCTGCAGCTGCAAGGAATGGAGCCGGTGATCTGCCCCGAAATTTTAGGAGTTAAAACCTCCTCGTTTCTCTGGATCCCTGACCCAGATTAAGCAGAAAATTGGCAAGAGAGATGAAAGGATTTTCAAGTAATGCAATGCAACAATAGGGAGAAAGTGGTACTGGCCACTTTCCAATTTACCAAGGATGCCGAGCATGGTGGAAGGCACCTCGGCAAACTCCAAGTAGCTGAACTAGAGTGGGCCGGATTCCTGGAGATATTCGGGGAAAATATTTCTCTGAGAGAGGAAGGAGAAGAAGGCAGCAGAGTTTGCTGCACTAAAATAGAAGAACATGTCAGTGGCTGAGTATGAAGCTCAGTTTGCTCGCCTGGCAGTGTATGCACCACATCTTGTGGGCACACAAAGGTGAAAGCCAACCGTCATGGATGGACTCAGGCCCATGTTCATCGAAAGGCTCGGACCACACAACATTCAAACTTACACTGAGATGTCCAAAGAGCTCAGCTAGTGGAGGCACCATGGCCAAGTAGAGCATGAGGGGCAAGGAACAACTCTAAGCGGTCTTTGTCAAGAAGGGAGCACTAATACTGTTCCAACGTTTCGTAGCAACAATAATAATTTCAACAGCAACAACAAGAGGCCAATGCTGGAAGAGATGCCGCGGGAGACAAAAGGTCCAAATAGAAGGTAGGTAGTTGGCTGAGAACTGCAAATCTGTGATAAACCAGGACACCGAGCTGAGGAATGCTGGAAGAAGCTCGGGGCATGCTGGATGTGGTGGTCGTGACACCGTATCCTGACAGTCCAATGATGAAGGACAGCCAGGTAGAGCTCAGAATGCACCACGGCGTCAGGGACGCCTTAATGCAGTCATAGAAGGACATACCGAGGAAGGAGGCATGGTGGAAGGTACCATTTCCATACACTCTCAACCTGCGTTGTGCTTATCGATACTGGAGCTGCTTATTCATTCATTTCCACCACATTTGCTGCAAACTCACCTGTCAAACCTGTCCCCATGAAATCCAAGATCACTGTAGCCTCTCCACTGGCTCAGAATCTGAACTCACTCATTACTTGCCGAAATGTGAAACTATAATGGAGGGCACAATCTCCCGCCGACCTTATCTGTTTAGACATGAAGGGTTATGATGCCATTTTGGGTGTCGATTGGCTAATTGAATATGATGCGATGTAAACTGTCGCCATAGGAGGGTCACTTTTAAAAGACCAAACCTTCCAACTTTATCACTACTTGGCACCCGCTATCACAAAACCCTATCTTAATATCCTCCTTAAAGGCTTCTAAGCTGATACCGGGTTGTGATGCTTTCCTAGTTTCTGTCTGGCAACTGAAGAAGAAACCGACCCTAGAAGACATTCAATAGCCAGGACTATCTGATGTTTCCAGAGGAATTACCTGGTATACCACCTGAGCGGAGGTAAACTTCACCATTGAGTTACTCCCTGGGGCAGCCCCTGTTTCAAAAGCCCCGTACCGTATGTCCCCGGTTGAATTGCAGGAGTTGAAGAGACAGATCCATAATTGCTAGATCAAGGTTTTATCAGACCTAGCACATCCCTGTGGGGAGCACCAGTGCTATTTGTCAGAAAGAAGGACGGGACAATGAGGCTATGCATTGATTACCGTCAGTTAAACCAGTTGACAATAAAGAATAAGTATCCACTGCCCCGCATCGACGAGCTGTTTGACCAGATCTCCGGTGCACAATATTTCTCCAAGATAGATCTAAGATCAGGCTACCATCAACTAAGAATAAGGGAGGAGGATATTCACAAGTCTGCATTCCGAGTAGATACGGTCACTATGAGTTGTGGTCATGCCGTTTGGTTAACAAATGTCCAGCGGCTTTCATGCAACTTATGAACAATATTTATAGGCCATACTTGGACCAATTTATAGTGGTGTTATTGATGACATCCTCATTTACTCCAAATCCAAAGAAGAACATGAAGAAACACTTGAAGGTTGCTCTGCAAGTGCTTAGAGATAATCAACTCTATGCTAAACTTAGTAAGTGTGAATTCTGGATGGAGGAAGTATCTTTCCTTGGTCAATCATATCCAAGGAGGGAATCTGTGGATCCATCTAAGGTGGAGGCGGTAAAGAACTGGGCAAGGCCGACAACTGTGTCGGAGATTAGAAGCTTTCTGGGTTTAGCCGGTTATTATCGTCGCTTCATTAAGGATTTCTCAAAGATAGCTGTACCATTGACCAGGCTTAACAGGAAGGAGAATCCGTTTGTATGGACTGATGAATGTGAAGAAAGTTTCCAGGCATTGAAAGAGCACCTTACCTCAGCACCCGTGCTAACACTGCCAGTTGCTAGGGTAGTTTTGAAGTATACACCGATGCATCCGGGATCGGCTTGGCTGTGTGCTGATGCAGAATGGGCAAGTTATATGCTACGATCCAGACAATTAAAGAAGCATGAGAAAATTACCCTGTACATGATCTGGAGCTAGCGGCTGTAGTCTTCGCCTTGAAGATATGGCGTCATTATCTATATGGTGAGAAATTCATTGTGTTTTTGACCATAAAAGCTTGAAATCTGTTTTTCAACAGGATTGAATATGAGACAGCGGAGGTGGTGGGAGTATCTCAAAGACTTCGACTTCACGATCAATATCATCTCAGAAAAGCAAATGCTGTGGCAGATGCTCTAAGTAGAAAGCCAATGATCACACTATCAAGTTTAATGGTGAATGAATGGAGGTTATTAGAAGATTTGCCAAGTTAAATATTGATGCAGACATCAAAGAAAGGGATGCCTGTTGCGAGTGTAGAGTACAACCCACACTATGGAGGACATCACAACACTCCAAGAATGACCATAGTTGATGGATGGAATTAAGGCTAATCTGGACCAGAGGCCAGATTTTTCATTAACTGAAGATGGAAGGCTATTGTTCCGGGATCGAGTCTGTGTACCCGACCATGCAGAGACAAAGAAAATGATTATGGGACGAGGCTCACAAGACCAGATATACTATTCATCCTGAAACTACCAAAATGTATCAAGATTTGAAAATAAGCTTCTAGTGGCCGAATTATGAAGAGAGAGGTGGCGGAATATGTCGCCCGATGCTTAACATGTCAAAGGGTCAAGGTAGAACACTTACGACCCGCAGGTAAACTCAAACCCTAGAAATTCTGGCATGGAAATGGGAAGGTATAGGGATGGATTTCTTTTCGGTCTACCTAAATCTAGAGGTGGATTCGATGGTATCTGGGTTATAGTCGACCGCTTAACCAAGTCAGCTCACTTCTTGCCGTGAAGAATAAGTGGTCAGTAGATGTTCTGGCTGCATTGTATGTGAAGGAAATAGTCAGATTACATGGAGTACCGGTGTCTATCGTGTCTGATAGAGACCCAGGTTTACATCCACTTTTGGAAAGGACTGCATTACTCCTTGGGATCTAAACTAAATTTTAGCACGGCTTTCCATCCAAAACAGATGGACAGATGGAGAGAACTAAACCAGGTGATTGAAGATATGTTCAGAGCATGTGTCCTAGATTTTGGAGGTAGCTGGCATGAACACTTACCTCTTGTGGAGTTCGCCTACAATAATAGCTACCAAGCTAGCATTCAGATGGCACCTTTTGAAGCACTTTATGGCAGAAGTTGCCGCTCTCCAATATGCTGGTATGAAGTTGGCGAAAAACAAATGCTAGGACCTGAGATGATAAGGGAAACCACAGAGAAGGTAAAGCTTATTAAGAAAGGATGGCAGTGGCGCAGCAAAGACAAAAGGCATATGCAGATAATAGAAGAAGAGACCTGGAATTTCAGGTTGGTGAACATGTATTCTGAAAGTGTCCCCAGGCCGTGGGATCAGGCGATTTGGCATTAAAGGCAAGTTGTCACCTAGGTTTGTTGGCCTTTCGAAATCCTTGAAAGAGTCGGCGAGGTGGCATATCGTCTCGCTTTACCACCACAAATGGATGGAGTACACAATGTGTTCACATTTCCATGTTGAAAAAGTATGTACGAGATCCATGGCATGTTATAGAATACGAGCTTCTGGAGTTCAACAAAGACGGAACATATCAAGAGAAGCCAATTAAGATCGTGGACCGGGAACTGCGCCAACTTAGGAACAAGATTATCCCACTAGTAAGGGATAGATGGAATCAACGCATGGATGAGGACGACACGTGGGAAACCGAGGAAGCAATGCGCAAAAGATTTCCGGAGCTATTCCCAAGTAAGTACACCCACTTGTACAATAACTTGCTATACATGAATTTGGGGACCAAATTCTCTTAAGTGGGGGAGGGTGTAGCACCCGAAAATTTAGTATATAAAGAAATCAAATTTAAATAAAAATAAAAGAGGTGGAGGGACTTCTAACATTATATATAATGACCCGATATCTAATTGGGTCAATGGACATCATTCGGCCCATAATGAAAGAAAGCTAGAAAATGCAGGGAAATTCGTAACTTTAATTGGCTGAAATTAGGAAGAGGCAATCTGAGTTGGATTGGGATGCAATCAGCATTCTTGGCAACCCAAATTTGTGCTATCTATGGTGGGAGGTTTCCTAAAGCCTCACACACTCTAGGGAGGAAGGAATCCTCAAGAAGGAAAACTGCATGTCAAAACCGCAGCTTAGCTTTCCTAGTTATAATAGAACTCCTAAAAACACCATGGTTGCTTAAATACTCTTCACCAAACCTAGGAACGAGTTTTAGAACTGCTGGGGTCGTGTGGAGAGGTTCTTGGTGGCTGGGGAGCAGGAGATCATCCACACCAAGTCGTTCTTCTTCCCCGTTTCGTTGCTGCGACCTGTGCAGACCATCATCTTGAAGTCGACCAAAGGTAGGTCAAACCTAAATCAAACCTTACAAGGCTTATACCCTTGGAAAGAGGGTCAAGTCTACGTACTAACCCAAGTGGAATTAAATTCCATGCAGTGTACACAGAGCAGTAAGCGTTTTCCTCCGAGTGGTCTGAACTCGGGTTTTCTGGACAAAACGAGACTTCTTCAACCCATAAGTAGGTTTCTCGGGCCAAACTTAATATATCCTAAACAATGTGTAGGCATCAAGTTAACTTTCATTCTCATGGTTTCATCGAACTTCATTGAGTAGATTTTGAACTATTCGCAGTTTTCCAAAGTCGCGCACTGTAGGGTTTTCTTGTTCTTATTATGCACACGATTCAAGACCTAATTTGACTAAACTTTATTCATGAAAGTTCTTTCTAATTGACATCATGATCATCTTCTATGTTGGAAGTTTTGTCCAAAAATCCTAGTTAGAGAGGTAGGAGCATGATAAGAGAGTTTCTGCAGAATACTGCATTTTCGGGCTACACTTAATCTTAGTTCCTCATTGTTTTCTTAGGATTCGAGACCGAATTAGATCAAACTCTAACATCAAAGTTCTTCTACTTGTTGTCCTCTTCATCTTTTCTGTTGAACGTTTTTTCTAAATGTCATTATTTAGAGAGTTATAGAGGTGGAAGTGGATCTCTGCACTGCAGTCATGTGTTTTGTCGGAGGCCACTCGTGTCGCCTGACCTGAACCCGTGTCGACTGACTGCAACTCGTGTCGACCTGCTGTCCCAAAAAGCCCAGAAAGTGTTCTGGGAAACCTCTAGTGTCGACACCAACATCCCGTGTCGACACACTCCCCAGTTTGACCCAGAAAGTGCTGGGAAGCTGATCTAGTGTCGACACACCTGTGCTAGTGTCGACACACTGTCCCATATTAGTTAGGGGGTTTTCTGAAGCTGTCTCTAGTGTCGACAACTTGATCTCGTGTCGATACGACTTGACCTTTTGTCTTGTATTTGATGCACTGGTCGACACCACCTGAACTAGTGTCGACACTACTGGACCAGTTTGGCATGTTTTGCTTTGTGTTCGAAGCATGGTGTGACTCCAGTATGAGTTGTGTCGACACTACCCTTACAAAATATTGCATATCTTGGGTCTGAATCATGCATGATGTCTATTAATGGCTTAAAGTGTTTAACCCATTGAAAAATCCTTAATTACCATGAATATATTTAATTGCTTTTATGATATGATCATACATGAAACTTGTGATTTACTCTTGTTACCATTCTAGCTTGCTTTAAATGATAAATTTTATCTAAAATCTTGTAAACCCATATGTAGTTAAATGCATTGTTCTTGCCATGCCATCACGTTAAGTGTTTCCGAGAGTTTGAGACCGACAGATTGTGATTTACACATGTGCATCTCTACACACTTATACATCAAGGGCGTGCACTTCTTTTCTCTTCTTATTCTGTGAGTATGAATTACAATCTAGACTAAATCCATTAATGTAAAGATTGACTAAAAATTGTAGATCCTACCGTTCAATTGCCAAAGTTATCTCTTGACCATTGTCCTCATGGAATCATGTTCAACTTGTTTTTATTCTCATCATCATATGAACATGACATTACACATGTTATTCATTGAAACTCTCATGGCCATATTTATGACTGTGGTATCTACATTTGAAATTTTACATGAGATGGCTGACAGGGCACGGAGTGTGTCCAAGGGCTCCAGTCTAGCCCCAATGACGGAGAGTCATAACTATACTGTTAACCATGGGGTATAATGATATGGCGTTGCATCTGCGCTGGGAGTACTTCTTGCTTGTTGAATGTTAGATACATAACCACATACACGTGTCCTGGTGTACATTCTTGAGGATCTTTTCTCGGTGTACATTGGTGTCTACGTGCCTGATTAGTGTTACTTGATGTGCTTGTGAAATCTTGCTTGTTCTTGTGTGATAGGCCATCCTGCATTTATTGCAACTAGTGATATCTTTTTTTTTTTTTTTGAAAAACTATTGACATCAAGTAAAATCTTGTGTGCTTGTACAAAGTGAACTATTGCTAGTTCTTTCTTGTTCTCTTGTTCAGAAATCTTATTCTATCTTGTTCACTATATCCAGCTGTTTTTATGTATCATGTTTTAATGAGTTTGTTCGAACTTGCATATCATTCATCGTACTTGCCTAGATCTAAAATGTTAATTACTTATATCATGCCCGCACATTGAGATATAAATCCTACTGGGCTAGTTTGCTCATCCCCTACTTTTTCCCAATCTAGGTGACTATGAAGTTCAAGAGGAAGAAGCAAGTCGAGGATGGGAATGCATCCGAGGATGAGCGTCCAATATGAGTCTAGTTATCGTAGTTTATTTTGAGAGTTAGAACATGTAGTAGGAAGTGAGGGGTGAATGTACATTCCTTTTTATTTGAGTCTCCGTCTTTACTAGTTTCTAATTTATAAGTTGAGTTGAGATTGAATACAAATTTTATTGAGTTCATCAGTTGGGCCTATTATGATGTTTGTGTGATACACATTTAGCGCGTACTAGCTAGAGGCTTTTTGCGACTGTCCACGTCTCGGGATATCGACTCGAATTGTTATATTAATATCCGCTGTGTAATTCTCGAGACGTGACACAAACCTTCTTAGTAATGATCTTGCTTCTCTTGGCAGCACTAACAGATGATGAACTGACTGGGCCCGGATGCATGCTGAAGTGTCTAGTACCGACATCAACGGCTGATTGCTTGGCCAGATGGAAGGGGGGAATTGTCAGTCATGGCGTCCACTTCCAGAACCGTTGATCTGCTGGCAACTTTGACGACCCACCCCTTGTAAGGAAACTTGAGGCATTGATGTACAGTTGATATAACAGCACCCAGTGCTTGGATGAACGGCCTGTCCAGGATCATTCAAAAACTTGGGTCCATGTCTAGAAATATGAAAGTCCATCTTGTAATGGATGGACCCAGCCCTACTTTCAAAGCGACGACTCCCTTTGGCGGCCTACTGTGTTGTCATAGGCCGTGACAGTGATGGCAAGAGGGTCGTAACGACTACAATGTGACCCCATAAAATTCAACGTGTCTAGGGACACGAAATTGATTGATGGTCCAGGGTCCACTAAGCATTAAGACACGTGAACCCATTGATGTTGACTATCAGGCATAGGCGCACCGTTGAGACTCCATAGGTGCTAACTCAGATTCGTGGAACTCAATGGCTGGATGCCGCTGGTGGGGGTCAAGACTACACTGATCTGGTTCACTGGCAAGTCTTCATTCACCATTACCTTTTGCAAATACTGCATGAGTGCTTCTTGGGTACCGGCGATCTTTTGATCAGTTCTAGAATGGATATCCTGGCCGGTGTTGTCTAGATGCTTAAGCAAGTCATATTGAGTCCTTGGGATGGACTCCTCTGCTGGGGCTTCTTCTTCCTGGGGCAAAGGTGCCTGTTCCTACTGCTGGGGGAAGATCTGGTTGAATATGCGCCCGCTCCAGATCACCATGTTTCCTCGGAGCTATCTCTCTCTAAATTACTACGGCCGATGGAACAGGAGGTGGGGAGAGGAGAAGGTTGAGGGGTAAACATTTGGTGTGGCAGTTGAATACCTGCCACACTTAAGGGGGAAGGGAGGTACGAAGGAAGGGAGCTTGGGAATTGGGGTAATGAGGGGCGCGGTTGGTTTGGAGTGCGCAGGAGAGGGGATTAGTTGATTGTGGCTGTGGGGAATTGGTGGTAGGAGGTGGGCGGTTTGGTTGTGGCGGTATGGTGGAAGGGTTGCACAGAAAGGGAGCTGTGGGTTAGGGGGTGGTAGCGTTGTGGCGATGGGGGGTTGGCGGCTGAGTGGTGAGTTGGAGGGTTGGATGGAGGGTGGGGTCGCTGTGTGGCGGTTGTAGGGATGCGTAGAAAGGGGGTAGTGGGTTAGAGGGAGTGGGCGTACGGATGAAGGGGGGTAGGGTGAAAGAGGATTGGGAGGTGGAGGCGGAGGAGACCTCCATCGACTGGCCGTGGTGCCTTCATTGCTGGGAGACGCCGGAGCGCGTTCACTTGCTGGTTCGAAGCCTGGTGCTCCGGGAGGGGGTTCTGGACAATGCCATGTTGGGCTGCTACGGGTGTGCCTGGGGCTGCTGCTGCTGCTGTTACTGCTAATCCTGCCTGGGCGGCCTTCCGCCTTCATCTCTACTATATATTCCTCATCTCCTCTCAGTCTATGCCTCCATTATTATTCAAGTCATAGATGTAATCCTTGAAATTGAAAACAGCCTCCAAGGTATGGCCCGGTCCTCGGTGGAAAGCACAGTAACGTGAAGTATCACGTGGGAGGCCATTGAAGCCTTTCCCTTGGAAAGGTGAGTGCATTGGCGGCCATAAGAGCGTTGAAGATATCAGGTAGAGTCTTCAGCAAGGGAGGATAATGGGCTCTTCTTAGACCATGGGGATGTCTAGGTTGTTGAGGCTCATAGGTGCCTAGAGGGGGAACTTGGTTGTATTGAGGGGGAGGAGGAGGAGGTTGCTGTTGTTGGTACTGGGGAGGGGCGATTGGCAGTATTGAGGATGCTGAGGCTGGCAATATTGTGGAGGTGGTGGGGGAGCTTGATAGTATTGGTTGGGTGGCGGTTGTTGGTATTGGGGTTTCTGAGGTTGCTGGGGTGGCTGAGGGGGTTGCTGGGGTTGTGCCCAAAATATTGGAGGGTTGTTCGGCTTGAAGGTTGGCTGTTGTGGCTGTTGAGTCTTGGTGTTGGTGTTAGGATGGTAGGTGGAGGGACTAGGGTTGCCCATAGCACTCACCTGCTCATTCTGCATAACCCCCGTTGTGGGGACCGCAGTAGGGGGAGCACCATTGTTCTTCTTAAATGTCCGAGCCTTCGGCTCAAACATAGCCATGATCGGAGAGTCCTTCGTTGTGTCTTGATAGTGGGCTCTCTCATGTAATTCCTCATGGTCGATAGTTATTCATTGCTGGATATGTCGGAACTGCGGCGTGGCATTTGCTGTGATCATCTTGACTGTTCTGGTTCGGACAACGGGTCCCTTAATCTTTCAGCCATTGCCCTCCATCTGTCAGCATAATGCACAAAGTCCTCATCTGCTTTCATCCTCTCAGCCATCAGATCAGTTATCGATAATGCCGAACAACCCGATTGTAGACACACCATTTTGGCATCATATCGAGTAAATTATGTTACACCGCAATGCCTCAAAGGGCTCTCTTCAATTAACCTCTTGAGTGATCTTCCTATTTTTTTTTGGATTTTTCGGATTTTTTAGGAATTTTTCTAAAGGGTTAAGGGGTCTGATGGACTTAAATGATTCACGTCTGGTAGATGGATGCCTTTTAAAGGAGTTGATCTGCGGCAGATAAAGTCGACGCGCATCACACTTGCTTTTCCCGTACCTACTCTATCTTGATTCACGTCCCGAGAAAGCCGCCGTGATTAAAAGTCAAACCTGAGCCGTACCCCTAAATCCGCGGCATTTAAGAGTTCCCACGTTTCAAATCATTTCAAAGCAAAATCACGTCAGACTAAGCCGACGCGATTAGAACTTAGCCTAAACATACACCCTAAAGCCGTGGCATTTAAGAGCTCCCACGCCTCGAAATCATGGCAAATTTAGAATCACGTCCACTTAAGTCACCGCATTTTCAAAGCCACCTGTCAAATCAAGATCGATTCTATCATAAGATTGATTCGGTTGGAAAATGCGGCGGTTATGCCGGATGCGATTATGAATCCTAGCTATAGGCTATGATTAGCAAATCATGCGAATCTTTTAAATTACAGTGCTTTTTTTGGACACGAATTCATTATATAGGTGTCCACTGTACCTGACGCGATTCAAGAATTTTGCCTATAAGTAAAACCCGAGGCATTGTTTCAAAGCTAATCCCCTATCACGGCGAAGCCTGCCAAACCGACGCCTCGACCTTCGAGCCAAAGAATCTATACCCCCCCCCCCCAAGGCGAAGCCCTGCCGGATCGGCGTCTCAGCTGCGGACCAAGGAGAAGTGCCCCTCACTTCAAGCCACTTCACCGTCCATTCATGGAGTTCGGAGCTTCCGTTCCTCTCACGTGCATTGGAGCAAGGGGAGGGGCTCTCTTCATCCTCTTCATCCATCCAAGCAGCGGGCTACACCACCATTCTTTTCCTTCCCTCCATCTTTTTATTATTTTACTTATGCAGCATCTTGCATTTTCAAACACACCACACAAACAAAATCATTTACTCCACTCCCACTCTTTAGGGGTTTAACACCACCCTACGAGTGTGTTAACGCCCACTTAATGCTTTTTATTTCATTCCCTACGTGCTTTTCTACTACACTCACAGTCTAATCAATCTGTCACGTGGTTTCTGTTGTTTTTTTTCTTGCAAGGTAACCTATTCGGAGCTAAATCTTCTTCACCAGCAGCCGGTGGAAGAAGAAAGAAGGACCCGCACACATCAACTCCCGCGATCTTCGGGTGAAGGTAAGTACCGTACTCTTCTTTTCCGCCCGTTTCCTTCGGTACCCACGCGTACTTGGCGATCACACCTCTATCTCGTGCACACATGCACTTTCTTCTTTCTTTTACTTTTTCCTACTTTTCCACCCCTTTTAGTCATTTTCAACTTCTTCTACATATCAAAAATCTATGTTTCCTTAAATCATTCTTCTTTGAGGGACTGTGTTTCAGAAAAAAGAAACGCGTCTACAAATTGGCGATCACGGTGGGACTCTTTCCTTTTTAACCCTGATTACCTTCCTTTGGCAACTACGTGTGGCCCCTCCTTCGACACCCACGTGTGTCACGCCCTTCGTACCCCACGCGGGACACTCCCGACACATTTCTTTTTTCCGAAACACAGTCCCTCAAAGAAGAAGATTTAAGAAATGAGATTTTTGATATGTAGAAGAAGTTGAAAATGACTAAAAGGGGTGGAAAAGCAGGAAAAGTAAAAGAAAGAAGAAAGTGCGTGTGTGCACGAGATGGAGGTGTGATCCCAGGTACGCGTGGGTACTGAAGGAAACGGGTGGAAAGGAAGAGTACTATACTTACCTTCACCGAAGATCGCGGGAGTTGATGTGTGCGGGTCCTTCTTCCTTCTTCCACGGTCGGCCGGCGAAGAAGATTTAGCTCCGAATAGGTCACCTTGCAAGAAAAAACAACAAGAAACCACAGCGGATTGATTAGACTGGAGGTAGTAGAAAAAGTACGAATGAAATGAAAAATAAAAAGCATTAAGTGGGCGTTAACAACCTCGTGGGGTGGTGTTAACTCTAAAAGAGTGGGAGTGGAGTAAATGATGTTGTGTGTGTGGTGTGAAAATGCAAGATGCATGCAATAAGTAAAATAAATAAAATGAGATGGGGGAAGGAAAAGAATGGCAGGTAGCCCGCTGCTTGGATGGATGAAGATGATGAAGAGATGCCCCTCCTGCCTTGCTCCAATGCACCTGAGGGAAGGAAGCTCCGAACTCCGAATTGGACGGGTGGGGTGACGGGCTTGAAGTGAGGGCGCTTCTCCTTGGTCCGCAGCTGAGACACCGATCTGGAAGGGCTTCGCCTGGGGAGGGGGGGTGGATCTTTGGCTCGGAGGCCGAGGCGCCGGTTCAGCAGGCTTCAGTGAGGGATAGCTTTGAAACAATGCCCTCGGGGGTTTACTTATAGGCAAAATTCTTGAATCGCGGTCGGTACAGTGGACGCCTATATAATGAATTCGCGTCTGACAAAAGCGCCGCAATTTAAAAGATCTGCATGATTGCTAATCATAGCCTATAGCTAGGATTCATAATCATGTCCGACATAACCGCCGCGTTTTCCACTGAACGATCTTATGAGAATCGATCTTGATTTGACAGGTGGCTTTGAAAAATGCGACGACTTAAGTGGACGCGATTCTAAATTTGCCATGATTTCGAGGCATGGGAGCTCTTAAATGCCGCGGTTTCAGGGTAAACGTTTGGCTTAGGTTCTAATCGTGTTGCTTAGTCGGACATGATTCTTGCTTTGAAATGATTTGAAACGTGGGAACTCTTAAAATGCCGCAGATTTAGGGGTACGGCTCAGGTTGACTTTAATCACAGCGCCTTTATCGGACGCGAATCAAGATAGAGTAGGTATGGGAAAAGAAAGTGTGATGCGCGTCAACTTTATCTGCCGCAGATCAAACTCCTTTAAAAGGCATCCATCGTACCGGACACGAATCATTTAATCCATCAGACCCCTTTGACCCTTTAGAAAAATTGCCAAAAAATCCTAGAAAAATTTGGAAAAATAGGAAAATCACTCAAGAGGTTAATTGAAGAGAGTCACTTTGAGGCATTGCGGTGTAACATGAATTTACTTGATATGATGCCAAAATAGTGTGTCTATAGCTACCTCGCCTTGGCGTCTGCTTTGCAAGG
>JACBKR010004139.1:0-25385 GCA_014218235.1 Colocasia esculenta | reverse complement strand
ATATACCTAAGTCATCATCCCATTGCATGCTAAGTATGTCCACATGTGTAGAAACACTAATAAGAGTGAAAGATAGATAAGAAAATGGTTAGAAAACTTAGTAACCTAGCTCTAATAGTGGCTGAAATTTTATTACAGCCATGACTCCCGTGGACGACATGAGGATGTGCCAGCTCGCGACGACGAGCAGTGGCGTGATGATCAGGCGGCAGCAACAGCCCCGCACTGCGAGGTCCTGTGCTCCCCCACCACCGCCAGTGGACTATGGAGTATTCATGCAAGGTCTAGTGCAAGCCATGCAGACGCAGCGCCCACACCAGGCAGCACTCCAGGCCAGTTGGAGGCCCCAGGTAGATTAATGAAACAACTAAGTGGTTTTCTATTTAAATTGCATGAGATTGTGTTTATTGTATATTGTTATTGTTAATGTAGCAGGCTCAGGCCCCAGCTCCAGGACCATGGTGGACCTTCCATCATGGGAGCGATTCAAGAGGATGGCACCCCACCCTCTTTAAGGGGGAGAGTGATCCGCTAATGGCAGAAAGCTGGATGAGGGAGACAGAGAAAATCTTCGAGCTATCAGGTGTCCTGATGAGGATAAGGTGACATTGGCCACCTACATGCTACAGGTATGTTTTGGTTTATGCTTGTATGTTGTTTGTCAAGTTAGAATTTGTTAGTTGGTGCTTATGAAGGTGTAATGCAGAGAGAGAGCTGATGTATGGTGGTCCTCCCTACTACGTACACGCTTTGAGGACGGAGCAGTAGACGTAGCGTGGGACGCGTTCGTGAGGCTCTTCCGAGCCAAGTTCGTCCCAGAGCATATCCAAGACAAGATGGAGCAAGAATTCCTTTCCCTGACGCAAGGATCAATGACCGTCCTGGAATACGAGGCAAGATTTTCTGAACTTTCTAACTATGCACCGCATATCGTAGAGGATGAGCGCATGAAACACCAAGAAGTTCGTGATGGGACTTAAGCCATCACTGAGGACGAGGCTCGTGGCGTTCGACACACGCATGCTAGACGAGGCCCTCAGCGCAGCCTGCAGACAGGAGGGAGAAATGGAGCAATATCTGGAGGAGGAAGAAGGCTTCGCAGAAGAGGCGGCAACGACGTTCCAGCGGCAGGATAAAAGAAAACGGTGTACCAGACACCGCAGAAACCAATGACAGTCAACACCTCTCAGGTACCTTCTGTACGTTCCCCCGGTGCGAAGAAAGAGTGTCCTATTGGGGAAGACACTGGTGGGTCCGAGTGAGTGTTGGTTAGTAGCGGGTAGATGCTTAAAGTGTGGGAAGCAGACCGACACAAGATCAAGGACTGCCCAAGACTCAGCAGGGAGCTCAGCGGGAGCACCAGTACCAGCAGTGTAGCGGAGCCGCGCCAGCTACAGGATGACAAAGAAGGCTCGAGCCCCAGCTCGAGTGTTTGCTTTAGCTCGTGAGGACGCCGAGCAAGCGGAGCATGTCACCGAAGGTACGGTTTTGCTTTCGGTGTGCACGCTCGGGTTTTGTTTGATACGGGTGCTACTCACTCATTCATTTCCGAGCGGTTCGCTAGGCAGTTAGCCCTAGAGTCAGGCATAGAGTCTGAGGAGTTAGAGGTTCCCTTGTCTGTGCACACCCATGCAGGTACGGTATCGACTAGGAAGTGCATTCCGTCGTTACCTGTGTGCATTGAGGATAGATTCCTAGATGGGTGTTTTCTTGCTAAAGATGAAGGACTATGATTGTATTCTTGGTCTGGATTGGCTAGAGAGAGGAGCACTATGCGTTAGTGGATTGTCGTAGGAAGAAGATTGTTTTCCGCATTCCTGGTGAGGATGAGTTCTCTCATCCCTTGCCAAAGAACTTAGCGGGAAAGTTAGTTATCTCTGCCAGAAGGCGATGCGTATGGTGAACAAGGGTTGTGACGCATTCCTTGCCAGCGTTATGCTAGTGCCCGATGCTGGTTCGTCACTGACTCTTGCGGAGATCGATGTGGTGCAGGAATTTCCAGATGTCTTTCCCGATGACTTGTCTGGATTGCCACCGGATAGGGAGATAGAGTTCACTATAGAGTTGCTTCCAGGCACCTCTCCTATCTCGAAAGCCCCATATCGGATGGCCCCTGCAGAGTTAGCCGAGTTGAGGAAGCAATTGCAAGAATTGCTTGATAAGGGATTCATTCGCTCTAGTGTGTTTCCCTTGGGGCGCACTGTATTATTCGTCAAGAAGAAGAAAGACGGGTCACTTCGGTTGTGCATCGATTATAGGAAGTTGAACAAGTGACTGTGAAGAACAGGTATCCTTACCTCGGATTGATGATCTGTTTGACCAGTTGCAGGATGCATCAATCTTCTCTAGATTGACTTGCGATCTGGTTATCATCAGTTGAGGATTAGGAGTGAGGATGTGTCCAAGACGGCATTTAGATCTCGTTATGGGCATTATGAGTTTTTGGTTCTTCCCTTCGGATTGACCAACGCCCCTGCAGCGTTCATGGATCTCATGAACCAGGTGTTTAGTACGTATTTAGATAGCTTTGTTGTTGTGTTTATTGATGACGTGTTGGTCTATTCTCCGGATGAGGCCACACATCGTCAGCATTTGAGGTTAGTCTTAGAGGTTCTCGTGAGCACAAGCTGTATGCGAAGTTCAGCAAGTGCGAGTTCTTTGCGCTCGAGGTTCACTTTCTCGGGCATGTTATCTCCCGCGCTGGTGTTGTAGTTGATCCAGCAAAGGTCCAGGCAGATTATGGATTGGGAGATTCCCCAGACTCCTTCGGAGATTCGTAGTTTCATTGGGTTAGCTGGTTATTATCGGCGATTCATTGAGGTTTCTCATCCATCGCCGCCCTTTGACAAGCTGACACCGGAAAGGTGAAAAGTTCGTATGGTCTGAGGCATGTGAGCGCAGCTTTCAGCTATTGAAGGCTAAGCTTACTTCTGCTCCGGTATTGGTATTGCCTAGTGGTCTAGAGGGCTTTGCCATTTATACGGGATGCATCCCAGATTGGTTTAGGCTGTGTACTCATGCAGCGAAGAGAGGGTAGTGGCTTATGCTTCTCGTCAGTTGAAGGAGCATGAGAGGAACTATCCGACTATGATTTGGAGCTCGCAGCTGTGGTTCATGCACTAAAGATCTGGAGGCACTATCTTATGGTGTCAAATTTGAGGTGTTACCGACCATAAGAGCTTGAGGTATCTTTCTCCCAAAAGGATTAAACCTGAGGCAGAGAGAGAAGATGGATTGAGTTCCTGAAGGACTATGACTTCGACCTTCAGTATCATCCTGGAAAGGCGAACATCGTAGCGGATGCTCTTAGTAGAAAGAGGTCTTCGCTCTAGCAGGAATGGAAGATGTTGGAGGATGCAGCGTGCTCTATGACACGAGTTAGAGCCATCGTTGGTCAGGCTTTTGTAGCTCAGCTATCCCTTAGATCCTCAGTCTTGGATGAGTGGTTGAGCAGCAGAAAGCCAATCTAGATTGTTAGAATTAGTGGATAAGGCGGCAGGCATTGCTCGTGATGAGGACGGTGTGATTAGATTTCAGCACCGTGTTTGTGTCCTCGATGTGGTAGATGTCCGTGAGCATGTGTTAGCGGAGGCTCATAGATCGCGATTCTCTTTCATCCGGGTAACACTAAGATGTAGCAAGACCTGAAGAGATCATTTTGGTGGTCCTCATGAAGAAGGATGTTGCGGATTATGTGTCTAGATGCCTAGTATGTCAGCAGGTGAAAGCCGAGCTCGGCAGTGACCATCCGGCCTTATGCAGAGGATGGATATCCCCGTATGGAAGTGGGAAGCTGTCACTATGGATTTCGTATCGAGTTTGCCTCGATCTAGAAGGGGCAATGACTCGATTTGGGTAGTTGTGGATAGATTCTCGAAGACTGCGCATTTCTTGCCTATGAAGAAGAAGCAGTCAGTAGAGAGTTTAGCTAGATTGTATGTTAGCGGTATCATTAGATTGCATGGTGTGCGAAGTCGATGATCATTTCGGATCGAGATCCGAGATTTACTTCGAGATTGTGGAAGGGTCTTTAGGATTGCGTTAGGTTCGGAGCTGAAAGCTCAATTCGGCGTTTCATCCCCAGACCGATGGACAGTCCGAGAGGACTATCCAGACGCTCGAGGATATGTTGAGAGCGTGTGTTTTGGATTGGGAAGGACGATTGGGAGCGTCATTTACCTCTTGTGGAGTTCGCATACAACAACAGCTTTCATGCTAGTATTGGTATGGCTCCATTCCAGGCGTTGATGGTAGGCCCTGTATGATCTCCTTTATGTTGGGAGGAGACTGGTGATAGGCAGTTGATCGGACCGGAGTTAGTTCAGAAAACTTCGGATAAGATTCAGCTTATCAGGAAAAGGCTTGTTGCGCACAGGATAGGCAGAAGAGTTATGCCGACAACAGGAGGAAGGATTTGGAGTTCGAGGTTGGCGATCATGTCTTCTTGAAGATATAGCCTACGCCTACTCGAGGTGTGTCAGATTTGGCAGGCATAGCAAGCTAAGCCCTAGATTCATTGGCCCATATGAGATTCTCAGACGTTTGGGCAACGTGGCGTACGAGCTAGCTTTACCCCAGCTTTGGCTAGCGTTCACCCGGTATTCCACGTATCTATGCTCAGGAAGTATGTCCGAGATCGTCTCATGTGATTAGTCATGAGCCAGTGGAGATCCAGCCAGATCTTTCGTATGTCGAGCAACCAGTAGTCATTCTTGACCGGAAGGTTCAGCATCTCCGGAACAAGAGTATTGCATCGGTGAAAGTTCTGTGGCGGAACTTCTCACGCGAGGAGGCTACTTGGGAGCTTGAGGATGCGATGAAGAAGAAGTATCCCCTTTTGTTTGAGTAGTGTCGTTCTAACTTCGAGGACGAAGTTTCTTTAAGGGCAGAGGGTGTAAGACCCTCGAATTTCCACGTCGCATTATTTGTATTTGTGTGTTTGTGCTGTATGTATGCACATATTTACGTGCGTATTAATTAGTACAAGTATGTGTGCATGTGCTTATATTAAATATAAATAATGTATGTATTGCATGGTGATAGTATGGATATGATACCATATACAAAATGCATGTATAAATGCATGGTACGCATGGTTTTCTGCATAATTTAGGGTTCTGGCCGAAGGCCACCTTGGCGTTAACCCCTGGCCGCCGAGGTGGTGTTAGCGTCCAGACCTGGACACCAACACTAACCCTGGCATCCAGCGATATGGACGCCAATCTCTCTGGCCTGCATGCGCAGCAGAGCTGCAAACTTCTGAAACAAGGTAAGCCAACCATTGGGGGTTGTCCCCAACATCTCTGAAGGCTGTCAAATCAGCATGGTGAGTGGGAGAGAGGCTCCCCTTATGTCTGAACCCGAAATGGCCTCTTCCCACTTCTCCCTTCACCTTGCAAGAGGAGAAAAAGTGAGAAGAAAACCCTAGGAGAAAACTGAGAGAAAACCCATCCTTGCCACCCAAAAATCAACACTTCTGAGGCTTGATCGGCGTTCAATGCTGCAAGGAGGTTGCTGGACCGACGAGGAAGGCTTCCCGACCTCGACTTGCTGTGGATCTCGCTCAGGAGCGGAGAAGAGATCATTGGATGAGGGAGTTCTGCACTTCTTGAGACAGCCCAAGAAGAGCTTCACCAAGCCCTAGATCCTTTGGAAGAATTTTGAAAGGCAAGGGACCTATCCATGGTATTCCCGTATGTATCTAGGTCGTTTCATTATTTTATGGATTTTTCCTCGAGTCCTAGACCCTCCCATTCACACGTTTCAGAGCGGGTCTGTGTTTCTGCATAGGCCTGAACTGACGGCAAGGTCCCTGGACGCCAATATCATGCTGGCGTCCATCGGCCATGCCGCTGAACCTAGTCAGCGGCCAGAGATCGCCGCCAAGTTCTCTGGACAGAACAGTGAACTGTTCTGCCCTTCCTGTACCTAAATTTCGGTATGGTTTCCGTGATGAGGATATATGGTAATCCTTACTCTATGTATATAGTCAATTGTGGTGTGTGGATGAATGTGGTGTGTGATGGTGAATGTAGGAAATATTGTATCCATGAATTGTGAGCATGACTTGTTAATGATCTTGTAAATTTATGTTTCATGAGTAAGATTAGACTGAATGCCTTGGTTTTTGTCAGTTCATGAAGATTAGTAGATCAGTAGATGTATGCCCAATTTGGTAAATTGATCCATGCTTGCATGAGTTGCAAATGAAATTGGTTCGATAAATAGAAAGACATGCAAAAATGGTTTGTGGTGATTGATCTATAGATGTATGATTTAGGGTAATTTTGTATTCTCAAATCATGCATATATTAGTAGCCTCTGTTTAAACAGTAAGTGGCAATTTGCAAGATGTGTTAAACCCCATGCTAACTTAAGTTGTGTGAATAGTATACTAAATAGGTGTTTTATTTTCTGTAAATTTTATTTAGCTCAGAAAATTCTGAAAATTTGATTGTATGATCTTGAACCCGAAAACAACATGTGGTTAAAATTTCAGGTCATTTGGACCAGTAAATAAGAAGTTATGTATTTTCATGTGAAATGTGATAATCTACGTGTATTATCGTAATGTGATTAGTTATTGTCTAAAACCAACTTGATTGGTGAAATTACTGTGTGCTAAGCTCTTGAAATTCTGTAGTACCATGTTAGGAAAAACAGAGATATTAATGTGAGTGAGAAAGTGAATGAGATGAAAAGTGTGAAGTGTAAAACCATGTGTAAAACGGTAAATGTGTAACTGTGCCAATGTGACACTGCTTCCGTAGAGGGCAGTGGAGCTGTATCAGGGAAAAGTCCCCCTGAGAAAGTTCAGTGTGTAAAGTGACCCTAAGGGCATTAGGGGGAAATCCTGGAGGTGGACAAGTACCACTGGTTAGGGTGGAGACTTGTTTTCCCAGTCTGCGCAGTCCAAGAGTCGCCATTGGAATGCCTAGATGGCGTCTATGTGTAATGTGATGTGTATATGTCCTTCTTTGGTGGTTTGGACTATGTGTCACGGCACCTAAATGTGTAATGTGAAATGTGTAATGTGTATGTGTCCATGTGTAAATGTGTAAGTGACAATGTGAATGTGTATGTGTAAAGTGAACCATGTGAAAGAGGAAACTTGTGTAAAGAAAATGTGAAACTAAAGATGTGATAATATGTTATTGAAACCATGTGAGACAAATCTGAAATCATGTGAATCAGTGAATTTATGTTATTATCATCATGTTATTATGTGCAAAGATGTCTAGAATCCATGTAGGGATAATTGGTGAAAACGGGTACAAGATAGCATGATTGTTTGATCACATGATATGTTTTATGCAATATTGTAGCTTTCATGTATAGGTTTACAGCCGTTACCATGTGAAATCAGCAACCTAAAGCATGTGAAAAGGTTATGTATGTACTTAAGGACATGTGAAATCCATGCTAGTTGTGTTCCCCTTTCATGTATGAAAAATGTTCATGTTGTAGCTCATCATGTCTTAGCTCTTTAAAGATTAAAGTTTCATGAGTAATTGAATAGAGAGCATGTGATAGGTGAATTTTATTCTTAGAAATCTGAAAGCATGATCCATGTATAAAATTGTAAACTTTCATGATAGGTGAAACTTAAATGACTAGCATGCCATGTGTTGCAAATTGTAAATGTGCATGTAGAAACCACTAAGACTTATACGTGTGTTATGGGTAGTGTTTCTTGCTGAGTCTCTGGACTCACTCCTTGCTTCGGCGTACATGTGTAGTTGGTGACGTGGCACCTTTGGAGGAGGTAGCAGAAACGGACTCCGAGCGCGGAGATTAGCTAGCTTTGGAGTTTCTTGTGATTTGTGTATTTCATAAGTATGTAATTTGAACATTGTATTAGAGTATTATGAAAAGGATGTAAAAGTGTGGACCTATGTATTTCTATTTCAGCAATAAATTATGTGGACCTTTAGTTCTTTATGTTAATTGCGAATTGCACGTATGTTTAATGTGGATGATGAATGAATGGAGACAATGGTCTTTTACTCCGCTACTCTGTTGTATATTCGCGTGTATCTCAGCTGTATGTATCGTTGGGTAAATGTCCCACTGTGAGGACTCTTGCTATACCGACGTGGGTGGTATAACCGTACCGGTATATTGAGGGCCGTCACATCCAATCACCTGAAAAACACAAGAGCCAGACGTCTATTCCAACCTTCAAAAGCTCTTAGCTCTCAGAGATCTCTTCCATTTCTTTTGAGAGCTAGCATAGGTCTGAGAGAGAGAGTTCATTCAAGTTTATCTGGTGTCTCTCAGACTTCGCCTCAGATCAAGCATTGTCTATAAGCTTGGTCTTGGGACCCTCCTCTTTCAACAAGATCTTTGTGGGCATTCCTCTTCGGGTGTGAAGAGAAGACTTGTTGAATCAGGTGGTGTAATTCCTCTTCTGGTAGAGAAGAAGGTTACTGTTGCTGAATGTGTAGTGTCCGTAAGGGGGACTGTATCCTTGTTTAGTGAAACCCAAGTTGTTACTTGAGGACTAGACGTATGACTTCTTAGGATAGGAGGTCCGAATCAGGATATAAAATCTCCTGTTTTTTGTGTGATTGCTTTTGTATCTTCATTATCACTAATTCTAACTATTGAACTTAGTATTTTCTGTCTAGTTTATTTTATTTATAGGAATTTCTACTAAAAGACTTTTTAAGCAATCCATTCACACCCCCCCCCCCACCCCTCTAGCTTGCTATCTGGGCAACATCTATGATTTGTGTTGATGAGATATTGTGATTTGTGTGATGGATGTATTGTGGCTTATGTGATTTATTGTCATTTATCAGGTGATTTCTTGTCATTGATATTTATTTATAAAAAATACAAAATTAGCGATCGATAGCAATTAGTCAAACTATGGTCGCTAACATTAGCGACAGACTAGCGACCAACATTAGCAGTCGCTAAGAACAACGACCGATTCTAGTTGGTCGCTAATCAGTCGTTGTTTTTAGTGACCAAATTTACGTCCGATAAAAATTGGCGTAATTGGTGACTGATATTGTGACCAATTGTTGTCGGTCGCATATAGCGACCGAATCATTCGGTCGCAGATCGATTGCAATTCGGTCGATGTCTCTGACTGTGACTGAATTGCGACTGATATTTTCGGTCGCTATTTCCGACTTTCCTTGTAGTGAATTGTTATTTTGAAACTATTTTTTAAATAGTAATTGCTCAAAGTATATATGCTTGAGAATCTAAAATAGTGATAGTTCAAAAATCTCAGCATTACTTACTTCATATTGTGGGTAATTCATTGTATATTGATACACATTTAATCATTGTATATTGTTATTGTATAAGAATACTAATCATTGGTAACACACATCAATTCCATATATCCATTAGTTTTATTTAATAAAAATAAAAATTATAAGCTTATGAATTTTCATAAAATATACATATATATTCAATTAATTTGTGTAAATTCATTTGTATGCATAAAATGACGGCTCTCTCTGAAATAAAAATACTTAATATCTTGTTAAGACTAATTGGTAGACTATGAATATAATTACAATTTCAATTGTAGATGAAAATAAGAAAAAATTAGATAAATTCTAGAAGTGTGAGAGCTTAAGATACATTGTGGTGCTAGCTTTACCATTATCACATTTAAAAGTTGTGTGAAAAATAGAAGTCTTCTAAACTTGATAAGATTGCAAATTAACACTTGTTGCATTAAGAATATGAGAGGGGGAATAAGAGAAAGAGGTAGAAATTCCGAGTGGAGGAGAGAGAGGATAGTTAAAATATATGAATTAGAGAAAGAGAGGGGAGAGAGAATGAAGAGCTCATGTAGGAAAAGTGAATAACTAAAAAGAGAAGAGTTCGAATGGAAGAGAAAGAAAAGTTAAACTAATTATTAATTAGAGAAATAAGAAAAAGTCTATTAGAAAAATAAGTGATCAAAATGAGAGCATTTGCTTCTATATCTAGTTATAGAAATAGATGTATTAGAACATATGATAATGTAATATTACATATAACAATGTTAAAACTTTAAAGAGTTATATCACAAATAATAATGTATGAATACAATAACAACTTTATGATATTTTTTTACACATATTCTGCGAAAGTTGAAACTTAGGTTGGCCAAATCATTGACTAGAGGGAACCAAAAATATGTGGCACGACACTATTTGGCCCAACAAGCTACGAACATATTCTACTCCTTGTTGTGGTTTTGCTATAGTAGCAGCGCGATGGCATCAGCACTAGAGCGGGAGGCAGCAGAGAAGGCACGGACGACTGCTAGAGCTCCTCAGGGCTCAATGGATGGTTCCAACTAGATCTTCTTTTCTTCTTCCCCATTCTCGTCGGTCTCATGAGGCCCTCCCAAGGTGGGGAGGGTGACGCAGTGCTGTGGTTGATTGAACATCCTGTAAACTTTATATATTGACTTAGGAGATGGTGGTGCTCTGGACCAGTGGGGGAGATTAGTCTTCATCTAGCTGATGCATCGTCAGACGCTGGCGAAGGAGGGAGGAGCAAGAACATCATGATGACATATGATTGATGACACTCCTTTTAACATATGACTGTTGATAGCTTGTCGCTCCCCTCAAAGCTCTTAGGCAAAGCCCTCGTAGCCATATTAGGACCGGCCAAATGATGTCCCCCACTCCTGCACCCATGCCCAGCTTTGCCTCCACAACCATCGCATATGGTACCATTGTCGTCGCCTTCTCTTCCTCCTCCATGGACCCTCCCTTCTTGTCTTCTCTTTCCCTGCTAACGGTGTCTGTATCGATCGTGTTTGGAGACTACAAAGCTCTAGACATAGTAGGACATGATTGTGCCACATGACCAACCACCGGAGCCAAAACTATCATATCTATATCTATATCTATATCTATTCTAATAAAACTCAGTCTTAAAGCAGTCATGTGGCAGCACCAGAAACTTTGTTTTTCCGCTAAAACTCATTTTAAGACACGTGGATGTAAGAGATTTCTTTTCCTCCGTATCCCTCTTCCCAACTCATAAATATTGAGAACTCTCAGTTAAATTTGAATTCTCTTGCACTTTACTGTTTTTAATGCCTACTCTCCTCGCAACTCCATAAGAAGCCGCCTTTAATTACACCTTTTCAACCTTTCCGGCCTTTCAGCTCCCTCTCTCTCACCCTCTTTCTTTTTTATTCATATCTCTGCGGTGCCACTTCTCTCTCAACACTCTCTTTCTTTTATTCCTATCTCTGCGGTGCCTCTCTCTCTCTTCCCCTCCTTTCTTTCTTTTAGTCCTATATCAACGGTGCCTTTCCATCTTCCAAAACTATTTTAAATTCTCTCTCTCTCTCTAGACTACCGTTGCATGTGATCGTTTTCTCTCCAAAAATATTATTAATACATAATCAACATGCCCGACATCTTCACCCTCCTTTTCGATGCACTGCGACACCCCACTCCTCTCCTCACCTTCTTCGCCGCTGCTCCCACTGTCCGATCGCTTCTGTTGATCAGAGCGCCGCCCCCGACGCATTGCTCTGCTTCTGGCGGACCCTGCTCGCTTGCCCCCAACGTCTGCACGCGTTGCCGCCATCGGCCAGTCGTACGCCGCCCTTCATGAGCACGTCGCCCCTGCCGACCGTGCCTGCCATCTATGCCCGGCCGCCGCCCTCGCAGTCTGTTCGCCCTCTCGCCACCGTTCTCCCTGCGAGGGAGAGGCCGTGGCCCCCTTTTCTCTGCCGACAGGAGGTAAGCCTAAAACATTTTTCTTTTGGAATGAGATTTTTTTAAAACCGTGAGTCGACCCTGCTCGCTCGCCCCCCGCCGCTCGCGCGCTTCCGACGCCGTGTTCTGCTGCTCGCCGACCCTGCTCGCTCGCTCCCGAAGTCTGCCGTGCACACGTCGCGCGCACGCCGGCACACCCACTGACCCATCAGCGTTCGCTCGGCCGCGTCTGCCTCCGCTACCGCGCACCGCTAGCCGTCTTCGCGCTCCCTGCCTCTCATTATTCCACCGCATCAACTACACCAACATGTTCGACGCCAGATGGACGCCATCTACTCCGCGATGCAGCGGCTGGGCTACGGCGACGTGGAGATCACGGTGAGCGAGACCGGGTGGCCCTCCGTGGGCGAACCAAACCAGCTCGGTGTCTCGGTGGAGAACGCCCAGTCCTACGACGGCAACCTCATCCGACACGTCAACTTCGGCAAGGGCACGCCACTGATGCCCAACCGCCGGTTCGAGACCTACGTACATCTTCGGCCTGTTCAATGAGAACCAGAAGCCGGGCCGACCGCTGAGCACTCTCCAGGTAAACATATGATCATTCGAAACAGTACATAGATAATTTTCTTCTCCAGAGATGAAAGACCAGAGTATGAACATACATATGCGTATGGAATTGCCCAAGTTTAAAAGATCCTCCTCCTTTCACTAGCCTGGCTGGAGGGGGTTGGGAGGTGCAGGAACCGGGTTGCTGTCGACATGTTTACAACTTTTTCTTCTGTTTACAAAATTTATATACGTGAAATCATGATGTTGATACGTAATACAAAAGATTCTATTATTAATCTAATTTTTATTATTATTATATTTCAATAAAATATATCGATAGATATGTGAAAATCCTGTATCAACTACATTTGTATGACTAACGGGTACATCTCATCCTTTATGTACGTCTCCCTGTATCTTTCATTTCGAATTTCTAATCATGACAGTAAGAGGAAAAGAGTTGTCTGCTGGATAAAGTTACATATTTTATACTTTCGATAATTTATATATTTTTGATTATCTATCATAATCTTTTTTTACTTTTCATTATAGACTTACAAGGCTGCAGCCTGCAGCTCCATCACCTATTGAGATATTCCACCGTCCTTAGACATTGAAAATATATAAGGGGTCAATCGATTTTTATCAAAACCAAAAAATGATATATAAAAAATAGTATATAGTTTTTTAATACAACCAACGTTCAGTAATACTTTTGGGCACAATTCAGACACATAAACCTCATATAAGTATTATGTATTTAAGTGTAAATTTACTTTTGCATGATAATTAAAATTAAGAGTTTCTTTTGATAAAAAATTAGGATTATAATCTTCTTGGTGAAAGTCAAATTAGCTTTAATTAGTTGATTTGACTTATTATTATCAAGTTTAATTCTAGATGACTTTCTAAATTTTGGTACATTTATTTTATGATGTCCAATGATCTAATAAATTGATTGAACATTGTCGTGATTATAGACTACATTTATTTTTTGCATGAAAATCTGCGGTACCAATTATAAATATTGTTGTAGTGTGGTTGGGGTGGGTAGAACCGTCACTATGTAAGGAGATGGTGGAATACATGCTAGAAGTGAACTCTCACGTGTGGAGCATGCGGCATAGCAAGAGTGATGATGTTATTGACCGAGACATCAACACGAGGCGTTGTGGGTGACATTTGCAATTGGATATCATCCCATCACCATCTGCTATTGTGCGTCAGTTCTAATCTTGCTATAGTGTATATTATATTTTTTATTTTAAATAATTAATGTCCTTCCCTACCTATAAATTATTATTTTTACACGAATAGGAAATCTTTATTTAATTATTCCTTAGGAAAAATAGTCTTTGACTGTACTAAAATTTTCAGATGCTAAGAAGCCATATGTCGCAACTATTCAGGGGCTTACACACGCACACACACACTCACACACGCACGCACCACGCACACACACACACACACACACACGCACACGCACACGCACACGCGCACACACGCGCACACGCGCGTGCACGCGCACACGCGCGCGCCACACACACGCACACGCACACGCACACGCGCACACACGCACACACACACACACACGCACACGCGCACACACAACACACACACACACACACACACGCACGCACGCACGCACGCACGCACGCACACTCACACACTCACGCGCACGCACGCGCACGCACGCACGCACGCACACGCACTCACGCGCACGCGCACGCACACGCACGCACACCACGCACGCACGCACGCACGCACGCACGCACGCACACGCACACGCACACATGCACATGCACACGCACGCACGCACGCACGCACGCACGCACGCAACGCACGCACGCACACACGCACACTCACACTCACACACTCACACACTCACGCACACGCACACGCACGCACGCACGCACGCACACACGCACGCACACACGCACGCACACACGCACACACGCACACATGCACACACACAGCACGCACACACGCACACACGCACGCACACACGCACACGCACACTCACACTCACACAGTCACACACTCACACACACGCACACGCACACACGCACACCACACACACACACACACACACACGCACACGCACACACACACACACTTGTAAGAAGCAATTCCACCTTAAGTATTTCTTAATTGATTTCTAGCTTACTAATATAATTTCTCTCCTCTTTTTTTTCCCATTAAACCTTCTATTAAACATCTCATCTTTCTAAAAACTCACATTCTTATTCAAAACTCTTTCTCATTTTACTATATTCATCAAAATACTTTCTCTTTATTTCTAAAAAAAAAAACAAGAAAAGATATACATATTTTGAATAAATTTTTTATTAAATTATTATTAATAATAAATTTTATTAACCTCATGTATACGACTTACAAAATATATTTATTCAAATCTAACAATTTTCCGTGCATCGCACGGGCATAGAACTAGTTAATATAATATTTTTCAGTCTGGTGCTGCCACGTGGCAATAACAGGACACTCTAATCCCGTCTAAACTCTCTTGATATAAAAATAGAAATACAGACACCTAAACATTCCCTTAAAAATTTAAAATTTAAAACAACTTTTAAAGATGAATTATTCACCTACTTAAATTAGTATCATGATACTTATATTCCAAAAATCTATTTATACTCCTATACAAGGCAACACTAGGGCACTCTAATTCCCGCCTAAACACTCTTGATATAAAAGGGAAATACAGACACCTAAACATTCTCTTAAAAATTCAAAATTTAAAACAACTTTAAAAATGAATTATTCACCTACTTAAATTAGTATGATGATACTTATATTCAAAAAATCTATTTATACTCTATACGAGGAAATGACATATATTTACGAAGAATCTGGGTAAACAATTTTTACTATGAATTGCTGCCTAAACCAGTGAAGAAATCTTGCCTGGTCTCTCTATCTCTCTCTACACCGCCCTACTTCCTCAGTTCTCTCTCTCTCTACACCGCACACTCTCTCTCTCTTCATGTGCATCTTACACTCCTGCTGTCTTGCACCTCCTCGCCCCCCTAGCAGTCCCTCCTCTCTTCCCCAGCATCTTGGCCGCCCCACTCACAGCTAGGAAGCGCAGGGCGGGGGAGGGTGGCGTCACTGTGGAAGCCCAAGCACAGTCGTTGCGCCGCCCTTGCTCGTCCCAGATGCTACTCGAGCCCACTGCGACGTGCAGTGGACACAGTGTTCTTAGCGATGAAGCAGCTTGGTTTCGGGGATGTGGAGATAGTGGTGTCGGAGACGGGGTGGCCGTCAAGGGGGGAGGCATGGGAGATGGGGGTGGATGCGGAGAAGGCCCGGGAGTACAATGCGAACGTGGTGCGGCACATCACGTCCGACATTGGGATGCCGCTGATGCTGGACCAGATGTTCGAGGCGTTCATCTTCTCGCTGTTCAACGAGGATCTGAAGGCAGGGTGGACATCGGAAAGGAACTTTAGGCTGTTTATGGCGGGCATGACCCCCGTCTATGACATTGGCATCCTGCGAACTGTGAGTTGTTTTGTTGTATATATGTAGTTATATATATATCAAAAGGATTAATTAATTTGTTAAATATCAAAAATTTTTATGTTTGATGAGTAGTTGGTGTTGTTGGCATCTTCATCTATGGTAGGGACATGTTGGAGGGGGGAGCACAGAGCTGCAACTGCCGCCGCCGGCAGTGCAGGCGCAGTCGGGAGTGGGGGTGATGTCGTGGTGCCTGCCGAAGCCCAACACGGACGAGAGGTCCCTGCAGGTGAACATCGACTTTGCGTGCGGGCAGGGACTCGACTGCAGGCCGATATAGGGTGGGGGCTCCTGCTTCTTCCCGGCCAACGTCGAACCCCACGCCGCCTCTGTAACGCCGTGTTGGCCCTGCAGGTTTGCCCGTCGACGTCTGTGCCGTCCCGCCATTTACTCACTGCCCCATCGTGTCATGTTGCAGCTGTCGAAGTACCCGAACGAGGTGGAGCTGGAGGTGATGCTACGAACAATCGAGGCATTCCCACCATTTCCCAGTGGAGGAAGGATGGCGCCGCCCGAGATGGGTATAACATGGACAGCAGGACCCACTGAAGCTAACCCCCACGAAGGAGGCCTCAGCATGATCAACTAGCCACCTTCGAGCCGAAGGCGACCCTGCAGAAGCTTACACTCGGGGACCCCGTCGAGGCGACCAACGGCTTCCATGCTGGCTGCCTTGTGGGCTCCGGAGGGTTCGGCGACGTTTACAAGGCCCAACTCAAGGACGACAGCATCGTCGCCGTCAAGTGGCTCATCCACATTAGTGGGCAGGGCGACCGAGAGTTCATAGTCGAGATGGAGACCATCCGCACGGTTAAGCACCGGAACCTGGTGCCCATGCTTGGCTACTGCAAGGTCGCCGAGGAGCGGCTGCTGGTGTACGAGTACATGAAGCACGGCAGCCTCGAGGATGTCCTTCATGACGGAAGAAGGTCGGGGGTGTCCGGCTGAGCTGGGCAGCCAGGCGGTGAATAGCCGTAAGCACCGCACGGGGGCTGGCCTTCCCCACACCACAATTGCATCCCCCACATCAACCACCGGGACATGAAGTTCAGCAACGTGCTGCTGGATGGCGACCTGGAGCCCAGGTCTCCGACTTTGGCATGGCGAGGCTGGTGAGCGCGGTGGACACCCACCTTAGCGTGTCCACCCTCGCCGGCACCCCGGGGTATGTGCCGCCGGAGTACTACCAGAGCTTCTGGTGCTCCACCAAGGGGGACGTCTACAGTTTTGGGGTGGTGCTGCTGGAGCTGCTCACGGGGCGGCGACTGACGGACTCGGCATAATTTGGGAAAACAACAACCTGGTGGGGTGGGTGCGGTAGCAGCACCTCGCCGGCGGCTGGCCAACGAGTTTGACCCAACGCTGCTCCGGGATGACCATCGTTGGAGCTGGAGTTACTGGAGCACCACAAGGTGGCTTGCGCTTGCCTGGACGACCGCCCCGTGTGGCGCCCCATGATGCTAAACGTCATGGCCATCTTCAAAGAGATTCAAGACGACACTGCCATCCTCTATGCCTACCAAGAAGCAGTAGTAACTACTGTTGCGCAACAGTGGTTACTGTTGCGCAACAGTAAATACCGTTTTACGTTTTTTTTTCTTCTTCTTAGTTGTAATGTTTTATTTTAAAATCAGATTATATAAGATGGCATTTTTAATTTATAGTTTTTTTAAATATATAACAAATATCATTAAAAATTTATGCATACTAATATGCACCGATTCAAGACTAGATCGATGACCTATTATTCGCCGAACATACTATTGAGCCGCTGACCATCGTATATTGTTACGTTTGTTTGTAAAATTTCTCTCTTCTTTATATTGTTACGTTTAGTTGCATTGAATTTATACCACATGTGCATTTTAATTTGTTCATATAATGTTGTTTTATTATCTTAAATTTTTATATAGAAATGTATATTGTGTATGTGCTAGACAACTAGATTTCACTATGGAAAAGACATAAATGTATCTCTCTTCATAGGGTCCTTAAGTCAATTATATATATTTTTGTTCCTTTGTTATTATCTTAACACCTGAATGTAACATCTTCGGAATTCATGTTCTGGGCAACAAAGATGAATAGTTATTTTTTTTTAAAATAATGGAGGGAGTATAGTGTTTGGCTACAATTCTTTTTTTCGTCGAATAGATATAAAAGATTTAAAAACTAAATCTATAGTTAACATATTCATATTTCTTATGTAGTTAACAGTTGTTGATGTTATGTTGTACCTGCAAGTAGTATGTTTAAGTATGATATAATTTTCATATTTAACTATGTCCATTTCGAGAATTGATTCTTAATTATTTAGATTAATGTAATGTTAAAATTAGTTTTTGAAAATTATTTTTTAATGTTTAAAAATTTAGGTAGGAAAGATAGAATAAAAAACTATTTTTAATTGAAAAAAATATTAGATTAAATACCTTATATTTTGTTAACCTATTTTCAACGTCATCTCCTCACAAGCATTTGACGGAAATCAACCTATTTTTAAAATTTAATAGAGCATTATATTTATAAACTTACGCTTCATGATATAAACCAAACTTTCATGTGGACTTTTTTTTAATGACGTTATTTACTTTAACACTATATATATTTCTCTTGTATCTTACGATGTTCTTAGATAAATTGTTCTATTTTAATTATTTACATCATTTCTAAAAAAATTATGTAAACAAAATATTAGTAAATTTTTTAAAAAAATATCATTATATATATTTAAGTTATATAAATGTATATTAAATATTTATATTAACAACTTTCCATGCATCGCACGGGCATAGAACTAGTATACATATATGTCTCACTTGTACGAAATGTCACAAAAAACCCTTGGTATATGCAAGTAGCTTCACTTAGTATCAAATGCACATATTACAAGAATATTAAAAAAATTCAAAGTTATACCTCTATGATATGGGTCAAATAGGGGTGTCAATGGATCCTTCGAATTAAAAAATTCGATCCAGATCCAGACATTAAAATTGGATACAGGTCATATACTTTGATCTAAAATAACCATTTCTTCGTATTGGAGCTCTACTTCTTACTCGAAATTATTATTTTGTCTTTTTACTTCAGAACGTCGAACACTTGATCCAAAGAGAGACACAATTCCCATCTCCCACCTCTCTAGTCCTAGTCTCCCAATCAAATTCCACAGGTGGTAGAGAAAAAGTGAGCTTAATAATGGAGAGATGGGTGGAGGGTTGGGGGGAGAGGTGCCTCTTTCCCCTGCATGTCTATTGCAGTTGCCTTCATCATCTAAAAACTTAACCTGATTTCAATTCAAAATGCATGGTATTATTGGTTCACCTTCTCTTGGTGGCCATTTAGGTTGTGTGCTGGTTTGTCTACTGTGGAGGCCTTTTCCTTGTTGGGCGGAGCGGATCAGGCCTACACTAGTGTAGGGAGAATGACGGTCGCCGGAGGCAGACGAAGATCCTGCAATCACCAGAAAAAGGCGTCAAGGGGGGCCCGGTTGAAGAACCGGGGAGAACCCTCCGATGCCTAAGTCAGTAGATGACTGGAGAGGATGGCGATTCTCGTGTGTGAGGGTGTGTTCACGTGAGGGAGAACGTACCTTTGCATGGCCCTGTACCCGTGTCTTATATAGGCATGGGTGTTGAAGCGGACGGACGTAACGCCCCTGGATCGTTCCTGGAAGGGTGCCTTGATAGGCGCACGTAGTGGGGGGTTACACGTTCAGGTGCCCGTTGAGATGCCAAGTAGTTAACACGCCTCTTGATAGTGGGGCGCATGGCCTTCGACAGTTACAACCGCCGTGAGGATGCGAAGGGCCGCTCGGAAGACTTCGGCGGAGGTCACCGAGCAGGTGCCCCGTGAGAGGGGTTGAGACCGCTGCTCGGTAACATCTATGGCTGTTCGGAAACATACTGCTGGGGAGCTTAGCGAAGCCTGATCACGGGGGCTACGCCCCGAAGACCTTGAACGGCCCCCATAAGGACGTGGCACCCTGAGAAGGGGCCATGCCTGCTGACGGGACCGAGGGAGCCATAAGGGCCGCGATGGATCTAGGTGGCCAGATTTGGCCACCACACTTGCCCCCACGCCCTCGAGTGGCTTGGAGACACGAGCACTTCGAGGGCGTCTTTTCCGCATTTAATGCGGTGGCTCGTTGCAGGGAGCCATGTGATGCCGTCGCTTGAGGGCTCCGTCAAACAGCTAACCCATCATGATGGATGCGGCGACGTGTCGAGCTGGGAGTGTCGCGCGTCAAGTCCGAACGGCTGCCAGCGGTGTGACCGAGGAGAAATTTCGAAAGCAAGAAAGAGCGGCGTCTGGGGCCTGCTTCGAATTCCGCGCCCCTCTTTCCTTATAAAGAAGGGAGTGGGTGAAGGCGGGAGCCACGCCTTCAAACAAAAACTTTCCAGCCTTAGAACTTTCTTGCCCTACAAGCTTTCTTCCTTCTCCTTCGTCTTTGTTCCTTCCTGCAACTCCGGCAATGGCGGACAGAGGAAAGACTGCCGTAGTCGCCGTGGCGAGTGGAGTGACGGTGGCAGCTTCGTACGGGCCGAAGCTATGCCATTTTGAAGGCCTCAGGGAGAGGTTTCGCATCGGCGAAGAGTACGAGATCATCGACGCGAGGGAAGGGGAGTAGTGCACCGCCATGAAGCCAGGGTGCCTGACCCTCTCCGTCGACTTGATGGAGGCTGGATTTCGCCTGCCGCTGCCGAAGACGGCGAAGGCGCTGCTGAACTGATGGGGGATCTCTCCTATCCAGTTAACCCCGACAGCTGGAGGTACATTTGTATCTTTGGGGTGATTTGCGGACTGAAGGGGATCCGACGATCGTCGGGCGTCTTTAGGTCGCACTCAGCCTATCGGCCTCGCGATCCTCGGGGGGTGCTTGTGTACTACATCAAGCACCGGACGCAGCGGATGAACATCCAACTATCCAGCCGATATTCGAACAACAAGGGCTGGTCGGGAGGCTGTTCTTCGTTCGTCGCCGGAGCGGCGGCGAGTGGGGGTTTCCAACCACAATCCAGAGGGTCAGGAAGGACGTGCGGCCGAACTTGATCCAGGACGAGGCGCAAGCCTCGAACAGCCTGCTCCAGACAGGTGTGAAGAATGACGATGGGTACCTGACAGAGTATACCCTTGTCGAGCACGGTCTCAGTAAGCCATGGAGTAAGCAGCTCGCCTTTGGCAGCTCGGAAGTTGTAACTACATTTCTCCTCTAACCCGCCCCTTCGATTTTGCAACTGCTGAGGAGTTGGCCGCTGGTAGGAACCTGGAGGCCAATGAGGATTTTGCGGAGAAGATTCCGATCAGGCACCGAATCATTTTTGAGGGCGACGATGCAGCCGCAATCGGTGCGCCTTCCACAATGAGTGTGACGACCCTCATTATACCGGTATGGTTATACCAACCCACGTCAGTATAGTGAACGTAATTACAGTGGGACATTTACCCAAACAATAACATACGATTGAGATACACCTGAATATAAATACAGAGTAGCAGAAGAAAAGAACCACTGTCTTCATTTCATTCATCATCCACATTTAACATACATGGTTCAATGTAACATTTAAAGAACTAAAGTCCCCATAATTAAAGTGCTAAAATCAAATACATAGTTTGTCCACGATTATACAACTTCATGATAATTCTAGTACATTGTTCCAAATTACATACTATGAAAGTGCAAACGTCACAAGTAAACTCCAACAAACTAGTCTCCGCGCTCGGAGTTGCTCTCCACTGCCTCCTCCACGGGAGTAACGTCACCAACTAAGCCTGTACGCCGAAGCAAGTAATGAGTCTAAAAGACTCAGCAAATAACACTACACATAACGTACATGCACATATCACAGCAGGTTTTACATACATTTACAAGACATAACATGGGGCATGCTTAATATTGAAATTTTACAACCTATCATGATGATTCTACAATTAAACACATGGTTCGTGCTTTCAGATTTTTTCCAAATTAAAATCTCCTATCACATGCTCTCTAATCATTCCAACACATGAAAGCTATACTTCCATTAAACTAAAACATGAAAGCAATTAAGCATGATTTTCTTGCATACATAAAAGGAAACATACCTAACATGAATTCTACAATGCTTATACATGCACATGACCATTTTATATACTTTAAGCTTGCTGTTTTTAACGTGGATTAACAATCACAACCTAACACATGAGACTACATTATCATTTAAAACACAACATGAGAGCAATTTCACATGGAATGGTCTACACATAATTAAGAATTGTCCCTAACATGGATTCTATGCATTGTACACCTATAAAACAAGATCCTAAACACTTTAGTTTGCTGTTTTAGCATGATTCCAGATTTATCATGTCATGGATTCTCATCTCACACTCTCACATTTTGGTTTCACAAATTTACACAATTTCTTATTCACATAGTTCACACTTTACACATTCACAATTTCACATGTTCACATTCTCACTTTACACATGAACACATTCACATTTCACATTCACATATTTAGTGCCGTGACACATAGTCCAAACCACCATAAGAAGGCACATCACATCACATACACATAGACGCCACCTAGGCAATATAGTGACGACTCTTGGACTGCGCAGACCGGGAGAACAAGTCTCCAGCCTAACCAGTGGTACTTGTCCACCTCCAGGATTTCATCCTAATGCCCTTAGGATCACAACACATTGAACCTTCTCATGGGGACTTTTCCATGATACGGTTCCACTGCCCTCTATGAAGCAGTGTCACGCTTGGCACAGTTTTACACATTACACATACCGATTTTAGCACACATTTTTACACATGACGCTCACACATCTTTTCATTTTCTAATTCACACATGTGGCTCTGTTTTTCCTAACATGGTACTACAGATGACAGAGATTTCACATTCAGTATCTTGCATTAATCAGGTTACACGCAATTTAAATCACTTTCACAAAATCATGTATTATTCACATAATTTCGCATGGGAAATTCATATTGCATCATACAATTGTCTAATTGGCCTGAAATTTAACCACATGCTGGTTTCATGACCTAACATGCAAAATTCACATTTTTCTAACTGATAATGTAATTACAGAAATTTAACATCAATTCTCATATCATTCGAAATTCAATTTATCATGGTGCATAACATGAATTCAGTTTAACAGATCATAACTCTGAACCCAACCTACACAACACCACAGGAAAATTTCCCGGGTTTATTACACAGTACATAATTTATTGGAAATTTTACACGACCTACACATGTTTTCTAATCCTTCCAGAAATTACAGTAATTCATGTGAGCATGGAGAAATTCCCAAAAATAGAGCATGGACTGATCTACTTACTCTCGGTCTAGCAAAATTAGGGCATCCAAACTCCACATGGATTGCACAACCAGTACTAACATGGTCTAGGTCTCATCATGCAACATTTTCCATAATAAAATCATTTATGCCAAATCACAAAAATCACAAGGATCTCACCACACATCCAAACATCCATATTACATGTCATAATAGGTTTACAATATATCCTCATCGCGAAAACACATCGAAAATAGTCATATAGAAGGGAAGAACAGCTCACTGTTCTGTCCAGACAACTTAACGGCAATCTATGGCCGTTAATGAAGATCTTGACGGCAAGAGATGTTGCCGTCAAGTTCAGGTCTATGCAAAAATGCAGACCCGAGTTCCAAATACAAGAGAATGGGGGATCTAGGACACGAGGAAAAATGTGTAAAAATCATAAAACCCTACTAGACCTCTACATGGACGAAGTGTAAGTGTTACTTACTGCCTTTCAGAAACTCTCCAAAGGGATCAAATGAGCCGGTGAAGCTCTCCTTGGGCAGTCCGAAGAAGCTCCAAAGATGCCTTCCTCCGGGTTCCTTGATGCAGTAGACCCCAAGAAGATGTCGGGGAAGCCTTCCCCTTTGTCCCAGCTACCTCCTTGTCGTGGTAGATGGCCGGAACAACTCCAGATGGTCGGATTTAAGCTTGCAAAGGTAGGTTTTTCTGACAGTCCAGAACTAGGGTTTTTCTTCTTTCTCTCCTCTTCTGCAAGAGCCAAGGGGCTTTGGGGTTGCAAAAGGGCTTGGTATATAGGAGAGGGGACTCTCCTTTCATGCAGGGGTGATGTGAAAGCTTTCAGACCGTTGGGGACAGCTCCCCAATGCCTGGGGTTGCTTGTCCCCGGAATTCGGGCTCTGCATGCATGCAGTCAGAGATCTTAACGTCCATATCCATGGACGTTGGCTTAAGTATTGGCGTCCATCGATGTGGACGCTGGATCAGCATGGGCGTCCATCTGTGACGCCAATAGGGTCCTTCGGCCAGAACTCAAAATATGCAGAACCATACTTAACTCATACCTATATACACGTCATACATATGTATTATCATGTACACATATCACCATGCAATTCATACATTATTTACAACTAATTATACACATGCACACATAAGTATAACTAGTTAATACATACGTAGATATGTACATCTATGCATACACAAACATGAATTATTTACAACGAAATAAATAATACAACAAAATTCGAGGGCCTTACACCCTCTCCCCCTTAAAGAAACTTCGTCCTCGAAGTTTAAACAAAACTACTCAAACAAGCGGGGATACTTCTTCTTCATCGCATCCTCAAGCTCCCAAGTAGCCTCCTCTCGCGAGAAGTTCCGCCATAGAACTTTCACCGACGCAATACCCTTGTTCCGGAGATGCTGAACCTTCCGGTCAGAATAGCTACATGGTTGCTCCACATACGACAAATCTGGCTGAATCTCCACTGGCTCATGACTAATCACATGAGATGGATCTCGGACATACTTCCTGAGCATAGAAACGTGGTAAAACAAGATGAACACTAGCTAAAGCTGGGGGTAAAGCTAGCTCATATGCCACACTGCCCAATCATCTGAGAATCTCATACGGGCCAATGAATTTAGGGCTCAGCTTACTATGCCTGCCAAACTGACGACACCACGAGCAGGTGATATCTTCAAGAAGACATGTTCACCCACCTCGAACTCCAAATCCTTCCTTCTGTTGTCGGCGTAGCTCTTCTGCCTATCCTGCGCCGCAACAAGCCTCTTCCTGATAAGCTGGACCTTATCCGAAGTCTCCTGAACTAACTCCGGACCGATCAGCTGCCTATCACCAGTCTCCTCCCACCATAAAGGAGATCTGCAAGCCTTCATACAACGCCTCAAATGGAGCCATACCAATACTCGCATGAAAGCTGTTTGTTGTATGCGAACTCCACTAGAGGTAAATGACGCTCCCAATCATCTTCCAATCCAGTACACGCTCTCAACATATCCTCGAGCGTCTGGATAGTCCTCTCAGACTGTCCATCAGTCTGGGGATGAAACGCCGAACTGAGCTTCAGCTCCAAACCTAACGCATGCTGAAGACCCTTCCACAACTCGAAGTAAATCTCGGATCTCGATCCGAAATGATCGACTTCGGCCACCATGCATCTAACCCCACTACTAACATACAATCTAGCTAAGCTACCACCGACTGCTTCTTCTTCATCGGTAAGAAAATGCGCAGTCTTCGAGAAT
>JACBKR010004138.1:0-25566 GCA_014218235.1 Colocasia esculenta | reverse complement strand
AAGTTTTGGGGATTCTCCTCCCATTTGGAGTAGGAATGCCAATTGGAAACCTCCTAACATGGCTGGGTGCGAGTTTGGTTGCCATCCATGGCTAATCAGCTTTGTTTAACCCTAATTTGCTCTTTTCTATTTTCTGCATAATTATGGTTACGAATTTTGGGGTTTATTGATATTGGGTTTTGTTCTTTGGCCCAAATGAAGTTGTCTTGGACCAATAAATTTAATTAGTTGATTTCACACTTTTGGAGTTTAACCGTGACCTTATTTTATTTCTATTCCCCATTTTTATTTATTACTGTTTTCCTATATTTTAAATCTTTAAATTTTTGAGGTGTTACACACAGGCTCGAGACAAGGGAACGATCAATTGAAGAGGACATCACCAAAATCCACCAAGGTGAAGGCACTGCTTAAGCATGTCTAACCCTGTATAACACATCTAAGAGTCACTAATGAATTTTAAATGATGATTGAGTAATTGAAAGTTCTGAGTATCATGTTTCTCCATTTTAGAGTAGATCATCTTCGTTCTGCGCGACTTTTAAGAAGGACCACACCGTGTTGCGACTTATTTTCAAAATCTAAATAAAAATGATATTACAAAATAAAAAAATGAATGTTTCAAAAAAATGAATATATCAAATCCAAAAAAATTAACATTTCAAATCCAAAAAATAAACAAATATGCCAAAAACCCAAAAACATGATGAGTTAATTCCCTTCTCATTTGCATGAATGCATTGAATGCTTGCTCATCTTTTAATTCCAACTAGCATTTGCCTGCCTGCTTGTTGTATTTCAAGTTATTTCATTTCATTTATGTCTTATTTGAATAAGGCTCAACCCCTTGGCAAATCATGAAGTCTGGCTCGTTTAATAAGTAAGGGGCTGAGTCAGAACATTTAAACTAATCTATTTGTCAAGTGAACCTTAGGCACAGATATAAGAGAGATAAAGCACATTCCACTATATCATGGCCAAAAGAGGACCAGTCAATGTACATCATATATAAAAGGGGTACCCCACTGGGTATACATCATCATAAGGAAAAAGCAAAAGGTACAAGTCGTATGCTAGTGACCTAACTCTCACCACCACTCTCTGTTGGTCGGTGCTGCTGACTGCTCTCAACCTCTCCCAGATCCGGTACTGTGCGAGGGGGGATGGCCTCATCGATGCTCGGGAACCCTTGGACCTCTCACCTCGAGTGCTAAGTCCCTCCTCGTCATTCCTATGGTACTCAGAGGAAGTCGCAATGAAGATAGCGAAGTAGGCACTGCTCGCCCCTCCTTATGACATGCTCCCTACCACATCGAAGTAGTTCTCCAACTCCCGAAGTAGCCACTCAGAGTGCCTAGTCTGATGAGTGTGTCCACCACCTACTGGGGAGGCGCTCCTGCTCCTACTCCCACCTATTGTGCTCGCGCTCCCACTCTGTGTTGCCGCACTCGTGCTCCCTCCGCTCCACGGTAAGCAGCACTCATAACTCCACTGCCTCACGAGGGAGGTCGGAGTCACCCTGGGAGGCCTAGGTCTGCAGCTCAGACAGCTGCTCGGTGAGGTCCACCACCTCTGCCCCTACCAGGGTCACATGGGCAATGCCATCCTCGAGGTCGGCAGTCTGCACAAAAAGAGCGCATGTGTAAGTTACAAGGAACTCAATTTCATATGTATATCATTGTTAGAACTTACCCGTGTAGCAAGGTCGTGCTGTGCAACCTCAACATGAGCCACAGTCGTCGCTACTCCTCCTGGTGGGACGCTACTCGGGGATCGGGCACGCTCGTACTCATGGAGGCACCCACAGGGTCGGTGTGCGCCACGGCCGCCCGCTTGGCACGCTGCACACAAAAAAGGCAAGTCAACACATGCAAAATTAATCATTCATACTTACCATAATCGCCAGGCCTCACGTGCCTCAGCTAGTTGGGCGTCCATGCTCACCAGCTAGGTGCAAAGGGTCTCAATCATATCTCGAGCATCATGCACATGTACACATTCATAAGTCAAACATGCACACCAACATAGATAAGGCAAGGTTAGAAGTGCATACCCTGGCTGGCCTCATGAAATCCCTACCTCCATACACATCTCGATACTGCTCCAGGTAGCCCTAGTCGTCCCCTGCATCAGACACCGCCACAGCGCCACCACACTACCAGTCAGCATATTGCTCAGGGAAATGCAGGTGCCAGTCTACCCGCTTGGCCTTGCCACGGGTCTTTCTCCAAATACATGGGGCTTCGCCTCCTCGGACCAAATCTAGTGCAGCTCAAGAGTCCTCATAGCCAGCCTCAGGCGGAGAGGCTCGATCTCATTCAGGCAATGGACCCAAAGGTCCTGCCCAAAATGAAGACAACCGCTCTCCATCGAAGTTGCCCATGGTTGGGCATGCCTAGGAAGGGCCTCCACACAACCTACATACAGACATTGAGGTCATATAGGCATGAAAGGAATGTGATAGAGAGTCTATGTTAGAAGGCATACCAGAAGTGCTAAGAAGTCCCTAAGGGCCCTCTGCAAAGTGTCCAATGGAGCTGGAACGAAGCCTCAAGCATCACTGGAAGCCACCTCCTAGCCAAGGGCAACACCTCTAGGCTCACCTCCACGGCCCGCCCCATGGGGAAATAGTAGTACATCCACACCTACATGCATGCGCACATTGATTATGCAACCAACAAGTTCAAATATAGAAAAGCGAAGGTCATGAGGAAAGGAAGTGTACCTGAAGGAAAGGCGAAGTCGTCTCTCTCTATGTGCCATTGGAGAGGTCGGCGAAGAGGTGTGCCATCATTGCCGCCCCCCATGCATACTAGCCCACAGAATCCACGTCTATAAGAATCTCCAGGAACCAACAATGGATGTCATTCCCCTTCGTGGCCAACAGCATCTTTCCAAAGAAAAATATTGGGAACCTCCTCCGATCCATGTCCACCCTCTCTTTGTCCATGGGGTCCTGGCAGTATACTAACCTCCCCAGCCCGGCCGCATTCTCAAAAAACTCAGCCAGAGACTCCTCCCTCGACTATCTCAACTCCTTTAACCCTAGGCTCCCCATAAGGTCCCTGCTACGGACCATCCTCCGATCCCCTAGCTCGTTGGCCCCTGCTGTCTCCAAGCCCAACAGCTCATGGGCCATCTCCATGTAGTCAGCATAAATGACTCCGGTCACCACCTCCCCATCCACTCAGAGACCGGTGATCCTCATCACGTCCTCTATGCTCAGCACCATATGCCCCCAGGGCATCAAGAAGGCCTACTCGTCTGCTCCCATCTCTCTTTCAAAGTCTGAACGAGGTGGTTGTCCACATAGAACAGCTCAATATCCAATATCGACCATATCCCCATGCCCTCACTCTCTCCCTCTGGAAGTCCGGGAGCCCCCTATACGCTGCAATTACTAGTGGTCAGTGGATTCGAGGCCTCATGATCCTCTGCATGCAAAAATACCAAGTTAGCATAAGTTTGGGACAATTAAAATAGCTAAAACAAAGCAAAACATGGTCAAATTCCAACCCTTGGGTGGCCTATGTGATTCGTGACCATTTCATAGGTCGCAGTTCGAATTTGAATTGCAACAATTTCAGCCTTTACGATCAATTGTTGAATCACGATGACTGAACTCGTCGAGATTCTCCTCCCTTCTTCTCTGGCCCCGACAACCATCACCTCTTCCTCACTCACCTCCCACAAACCACAAGTAGGGCTATGGAACTTATAGTGTCACCCCGAGGGGGTGTTTGACAGCCTCTCCTCCCTTGCCAGAGCCTCCCTTCCAGTGCCTCCGCCGTCGTCTCCTCCTTTTCTTCCATCGCCACCGGAGCCTCTTCCTTCTCCGCCACCACCGGGGTTCCTCCTCCACTCCCATTAACTCTTCCACCATGAGCCTTGCCTCCGTGCTCGGTGTCATCTCTTTCTCCATAGCCATCGTCGTTGTCGTGGGTGTTTCTTCCTCCACCGATGCACCCTCCCCTCGTCGGCGTTTGGTGGTTGCCATCTTCATCATCATTGGGCTTTGAGAGAGGTAGAGAGAGTGGGAAATCGGAGATTGAGAGAGTGCAAAAGAGTAGAGAAGGTGAAGGATCAAGTGATTTGAATCCTGGAAAGAGGTGAATAGAGGGGATCTTGGGGTTTTTTTAGAAGCATTTGAAATGCAAGGGGTTCAGTCATCGCGCATTTTAAAGGTTCAATTGATACACGACGTACCATGTGGTCGCAATTCATAAATGTCATCATTACCCGGACACTAAGTTTGAGGTGCTAATTTTGAATTTTGAGGTACAATTTAAAGCGCGATGGGGTAAGTGGTCACCTTTTTGTAATACGTGATGTCTTCAGTGGTCACAGATCAAGAGTTGAAGTGCGACGCCTGTGTCTGTCATAGTTTTAAAAGTACACCCAAGGGCTATATTTTGAGGCTGAATCCCATTGTTTGGAGGACATAATCATTGTACACATGAATTTTGCAAAAATAAAGGATGATATTTATTCTTATGGAGCGAATAATCATTGCACTTATAAACAACCACCTTGGGCCAAAGTTTCTTAAGCTCTCTTACATAATTCATCCAGTCATTTTCAACCTCCTCTATATTTGGCACTGGTCGCCTATACGTGCATATTTTCCAGAGTGCTTTGATTGGGTCCGCCTCCTCTCTGTCGCCGTTGGTTCCAAGTTCTCTCTTCTTGATCGGCAAGAGATGTAAAGATCCTTCAAAGTTGTGCCTAGGTAGTCCGAGCTGTGAGAGGCAGTGGTGTGCATTGTAGAGCACGAACTCAGTTGTCCCAATGAGCCGGAGTTCCACACCGGATCCGCACGTCTTCGGAAAGAAGTGGCTTTGGAACAAAAGTGAATGCATTTCGTGGCATGCTTCAGAGGTGGTCATGACAGTCTGCCCGTGACTTGAGCTGAGGCACGCAGTTAGCAACTCGCCCTTCTAAGCCCACTAAGCTATCCATGTGCCGGAGCAGGCTCTTGAAAAAGATCAGGGGCAAGCTTGTTGCCTCGTTGTTCACATTAAACATAAAGTGCAAATCAACCCAACATGTGAATAATAACATAGATTCTTAGAGAGGCTTACCCAAGCTCGCCGTCGTGAGTCCGCTGTAGAGATAGGCTAGCACCGCTGGTCCCGATCTCTCACCTCCCCATATGCCGCATATTGCACTCAGTTGTTCCTCTTCAAGCACATTGTCCACGGATGGAAAGAGGAGTGCTCCCGTTAGGCATATGGCGAAGCCTTTCATCACTCTCTCGAGCTTTTCATCATCTTTCGCCTTTGGCAACTCTTTGATCATCCAAGCCGCTAGTTTTTGCAAGTTGACTCCTTTTACAGCTTGGACATCTTGTGCCGCCTTTCCGCTCCCCATGAAGCTCTCAAGTACTCCCCTACTTGTGATTCCCCTCGGCATGATCGCCATGTTGTCTTCGTCTCCTCTCTTCATCTGCTTCAAGCCTAATAAGAGCTCAACTTCTTCCAACATGATGGTGGCTTCAAAGGTTTTGAAAAGAACAGTGTGGGTTTGTGGATTCCAAAGTTCAACTAGAGCCCCATAGCTGCCCAAATGAAGATGGATTTCATGGTAGCATTTGGTGTGGATGGCTAGATTTTGAATACCCCACCTGGAATGTTAGATCTCTTGTTTTGATGATGTTTAACTATGATCCATACAATTCTAATTATTTTGCTCAAGATATGCCTAACATAATATTTCATGTTTAACTCAGAGAAAAAGGGGACATGAAGTCAGTGGTGTCAACACAAAACTGTCAGGGTGTCGACACAATATGTATTTCAAGTGAAGAAGTTCAAGAAGAAAATCCAGTGGTGTCGACACAGGTCTTTCATGTGTCGACACACCCTCTACTTATTATCAATAAAGAAGTCAGTGGTGTCGACAACCCTTATCAGGGTGTCGACACATGATGATTTCCCATGAGCCTACATTTGCTGATCAGTCAGGTGTGTTGACACAAGTCAATTGTGTGTCGACATAGGTTAACTTCCAGTGAAGAAAACACAGTAAGTCAGACTCATGTGTCGTCACATAACATGCCTATGTCGACAAACTTCGAATGAAGATTCAAAACCTGAATTTCCTAAAGACATGGCCGTTTGTGAATCAAGGGAATTGAGTGGGAATTTTGTGCCCCTCACTCCTCAAGGTACCATGAGGACACATGGGACTATAAATACCCATGATCCACATAGTACACAAAGCAACGCACACCAATTCACGATTCCCCAGAACCAAGAAGCGACGACCAGAGAGAAGTGCCATTTGAGATCTGCTAATGCTCCAGAGCTAAAGAATTGGAGATCCAGTTATTGAAGTCGATCGAAGATCAAGTTGAATTCTCATATCCAAGAGCCTATATCATCTATCTGGAGTTAGAAGCCAGAAGTTTCAATTAGAAGCAAAAGGCAAAATTCGAACCACTCGCATCTGTTCTACTGCTCTTCATTGTTCAATTGGTTCTACACTTTAATTTCATTTCATTCAGTGTGCAGTGTGGAATTTGAGAAATCCTTCTGCTCAATTTCATGTGTGTCTTCTGATTGAGATTTCGATCATCTAAAATCATGTGTGTGTTTGTGTGTGTTGTTCAAACTTGCTACATAAGCATATGTGTGTGTGTGTGGATGGTGGATGTAGGATACACAATTGTGTAATCCGAACCACCTTAAATTTTTGTGATACTCTGGTTTGATCTCTTTGAACACTAGATGATTGATAGGTACACTTACTAATCAGGTTGCTACCATCAAGTATTTCTCATACTCACATTTCACACACTCAATTCATCTTGGTTTAAATATGTGCACAACTCAGAATTCCATATTTTTTATACATCATACCCTTTGTATATAGTTTTTTTCAATTTGGTAGAAATCTATTCAACCCCCTTCTAGATTTCTTCATAGCTATCCTCCGCTACTTTTCAATTGGTATCAGAGTAGGTTCTCTTTGCACTTAATAGGTGTTTGATCTAACGATCAACAGTGATAAGCTATGAATGTTAAAAAAGTGTTCGTGGCTGAGGGACACTCAGTCGTGACCTCCATTTTTGATGGAACTGATTATTCATACTGGAAAAACAAGATGCATGTTTCCTGAGAGCACAAGACTACGAACTTTGGAGAATTGTGGATAAAGGCCCTGCTAAGCTGCCAGAGAATGAAGACACTTGGATCAGAGAGCAAATTCGTAAAGCAACACTCAACTGTAGTGCGATGAATATGATGCAGTATGCCATTCACCCTAAAGAGTACTCTAGAGTGTCTTCATGTAAGTTTGCAAAGGAAAAGTGGGATAAATTACAACTCATTTATGAAGGAACCTCTGAGGTAAGAGACACAAAGGCAAGTATGTTGGTTTCTGAATATGAGATGTTTAGAATGAAAAATGATGAAAAAATATCTGAAATGTTTGCTAGATTCATGTTAATTGTACATGGTCTTAAGGGTCTTGGAAAAGAGTATTCTAACAATGATCTTGTTAGGAAGGTATTAAGGTCTCTTCCATCCACATGGCACACAAAAGCCACTGTTAATGAAGACTCCAAAAATTTGTCCACCATGCAATTAGATGAGCTTATAGGTTGTTTGATGACTTATGAAATCAATTTGAAAAGAAATGGATCTAAAATTATTTCAAAGAAACCAATAGCATTGAAAGCAACATCTAGTTCCAAAAATGTTATTAATAGTGGTGATGATGGTGATGAAACTTCTGGTGAAGAAAATGACAATGAAATGGCCTTACTGACAAGGCAATTCAAGAAATTTTTGAGAAAGAAAGGAAAAAGTAAATTGAAGTCTTTTACTAAAAATAATTTATCTAAGAAACCAGATTTCAATAAGAAAATTGATCTGAATAAGAAGACTGACATCATTTGTTATGAATGCAGTAAGCAAGGGCATATGAGAGGAGAATGTCCTGATCTGAAAAGAAAATTGAAAAATCAAATGTTCAAGAAGACTACAGCTATGCTAGCCACCTGGAGTGATGAAGATGATGATGCACAAGAAGAATGTGAATTTGATGAAAATGAAATCACTTGTCTTATGGCGATAAATGAGGAAAACATAGAGGTGAGTACTTCATTTGAAGATTTCTCTATTGATGATTGGGAAGAAGCTTACACTTCTTTGTTTGAAAAATTGTGTGAGTATAAATTAGAAAACAAGTCTCTAAAAAAGAAAGTCAACAACATCTTGCATGATTCTTCAAATACTGAACAGATCAATCTCCTGAATGATGAAATAGCTAGTTTGAAAATGAAAAAGATATTCTCAATGAAAACTGATGATGTTAAGGAAAAGTATCAAAATGGTGAAAAAGAAAAACTAATTCTAACTGGGGTAGATGAAATGCTCAAGAAAGAAAAAGAGTTGTTTCAAGAAGAATTTGGAAGCACACAAAAGGAGTTGTATGATAAGAAGGACACTTTATCAAAATTGTCAAAGGAAAAACAAAATTTGGATGCAATATTAGGAGTTCGGATGAACACCAAAAAGCATGGATTAGGTTTCCAATCTGAAAACAAAAAGAAGTTTGAACAAGCCTTGATAACATCTTTTGTTAAAGAAAAATCCCTCACCATCAATCTGAAATAAATACTCAAGTGAAACAATCCATGAATTCTAAGCACCAAAGTCAAAATCAAATAAAAAACCTCAAAATAAAAGTTCAGCATGGAAGAGTTCATTTCAATGATCAACATAATCGAAAGCATGTTGTCAGATTTAATTTTCATCAGAAAACTAATAAGAAATTCATATCTCATAAATTCATGTCTTGCAAAATTTGTGAAAAACATGGACATTCTGATTCAAATTGTAAATATAACATGAAATCACATAGAATCAAATAAGTTTGGATTCCTAAGCATATTGCTTATGAATTGAAAAATCTAATGGAACTCAAAGCAATTTGGGTACCAAAATCATCTTTCTAAATTCCATTGCAGGAATGCCTTACAGCCCACAAGAAGGATAAATGGTATCTCGACAGTGGCTGTTCAAGGCATATGATGGGTGACAAAGGAAAATTCTATTCTTTGATTGAAAAAGATGGATGCCAAGTAATTTTTGAGGTAAAAATAAAGGCCAAATCATTGGCACAGGAAATGTTGGTAAGAGTCTTTCAAACTCCATTGAAAATGTTTTGCTTGTTAAAAATCTTGATCATAATTTACTCAGCATCAGTCAACTGTGTGACAAGGGACTAAGAGTAATCTTTGATTCTGATGCATGTAAAATCATTGATAAAGAAACTGAAAAAATCAAATTTGTTGAACAAAGAATAAACAATGTCTATCTACTCGATTTGAATGAGCAAAGAAATGAAAATTTATGTTTGGTTGCAAATCAACATGATCTTTTTCAACTGTGGCATCATAGATTAGGTCATGTAAGTGAGAATGTGTTAAAAAAATTGATCAGATTCAATCTTGTTAATGGACTCCCAAAAATAAAGAAAAAGAAAAATGTTGGTATTTGCTCTTCATGTGCTCAAGGAAAACAAACTAGAAAGTCATTCAAATCTATTGCACCCTTAATAATCTCAAAACCTTTGAGTTGTTGCAATGGATCTTTTTTTTTTTTTGGTAAGTAATAATTGTATTGAAAGAAATATTGTACAAAGCCTATGATCAAGAAATGATACATAGGAAAAGGCTCCCATTGTGGGGCAGGAGAGTGCACCCCACCTCAAGGAGGTGGAATGGTCTCACTCCACCGCCCACATCAAAAGGATAACTAGAACTAAGCACCCATGACCACACAGCTTGGGACTATGACATACAACTTGAGCTTTAAAAAAGGGGAAAGCAATTACAAGTGGGAAATGTTGAATCGCCTTAGAATGTCCTTTTCTCTTGATGTGGAAGGCTTAAGTTTTGCACTTTCCATGCACACCTTAATGTCCAGCAAGATAGAAAGAAGGAGCTGCATTTTGGATCTTGTTTTGTCCTCAAAAGTTAAATGCACCTTTCACGCCAAATCCACCAAACCACAGTCCTTGAGGGAAAGCTGAGCGAGGGACCAAATAGCATCATGATGTTGAAGATCGTCCATCATATTTTGCATTTCCAATATTATATTGTCCGCCATATGTCTTCCTATATGAATCCGGTGAAGCAATTCTTTCCAAATCCATCTAGTGTAATCGCATTGGAAGAAGAGATGTTTGTGATCTTCCTCCTTATTTTTGCATAGAATGCATTGATTGCACAGCTGAAACCCTTTCTTCTTCAAAATATCTTGAGTTGGGAGTTTATTCATCAAGGTTTGCCAAAAAAAAATGTTAAATTTCTGAGCACTTGGTTTTGACCACACCCATTTATGGAATTGGTACTCGGAATGGTGAGACATGAGAGCATTCCAGGCTGATGCAATAGAGAACTTTCCCCCATTGTGATTCCATATGATCCCATCATTTTACCTCTATGGATTTGAATTTGCTGAATAGAAGGCCATAGAGTAAACATTTGGATAGTGGTAGGATGAGGAAGGTTCCAGCGGTCACCATTATAAACTGAGCAATGTTCATTTCCTTAGTAGCCCCAAGATCCTGGCGAAGCCGATCTCCATATTTTTGAAAGATGCTTCCCCCCCTACCCAAGGGTCATACCACATGCTAAAGAGAGAACCATCAGCAATAAAATAAGTGATTTGCCGCTGCATCCAATCCCTCTCCTTTAGAACACTCTTCCAAGCACTAGAATAAGTGGATTTGTAGTTAATCATCCATATATTTGTCTAGAGAGATATTCGCTATAAATCCACTCAATCCAGATAGAATCCTTTTTTGCAACACATCCCATAAGAGCTTAACCGAGGCAGCTCTATTCCAATCATGAAGATTCCGGATCCCCAAGCCACCTTCTTTCTTTGGTCTATAAATATCACTCCACTTGATCATGTGCAAAGCTTTGCGATCAGTGCACCCTCTCCAAAAGAAGTCCCTCAATTTATTTTCAAGGTGTGAAAGAAGCCCATTAGGTAGAAGAAAAGCTGATGACCAATATATGGAATAAGATTGCAAAAACGATTTGATGAGTTCCAAGCGACCAGCTTTGGAAAGAAACTTGTTTTTCCATGAGTTCAGCCGGGTGTTAATCTTCTCCAACAAAGGAAGACAGTGTACTTTTTTGATAGAAGAAGAGATCAACGGCAGGCCAAGATATGGAACAGGAAAGGTACCTTCGCCAACTCCAAGAATATTCAAGAAGATGTCTTTCTGCTTCACATTACCACCTATGAAAAGCTTGCTTTTTGCTGATTAAGATGAAGGCCCGATATAAGAGAGAAGTTATCCAGAATGCTTTTGAGATTACTAGCAGATTGAGTATCATTTCTAAGGAAAATGATGAGGTCATCGGCAAACATCACGTGAGAAATTTTGACTTTTCCAGCAGAAGGGACTTTTATATCATCAACAACGCACTGCATCCTCCAGAAGGCAAGAAAGACCCTCCATAGCAATAGTGAAGAGGTAAGGAGATAATGGATCGCCCTGGCGAACCCCATTATTGCTTTGAAAAAATCCCACCGGAGAACCATTAAATAAAATTGAGAAAGAAGGGCTCTCAATGCAACTTTGAATCCAATGAATCCATTTGTCAGGGAATCTCATTGCTTTCAACATGTAGTAAACTAAGTTCCTGTTAACTGAGTCAAAAGTTTTTAAGATCAGCCTTGAAGCAAAGCATATTACCTTTGGTCTTTGAGTGCAGATCACGAACAATATCATTAGTAAGAAGGATGTTGTCATGGATCGATCTTCCTTTAATAAAAGCAGACTGGTTTGAGCTAATAAGCTTCGGAAGAACGCGTTGCAAACGATTGGCCAGAATTTTAGAGATGATCTTATAGGCAAAATTACACAGAGAGATCGGCCTATACTGATCCAAAGACTCAGCTCCATCATTTTTGGGGATAAGAGCAATGAACGTACAGTTCACTTGTTTCAGAAGTCTGCTCGTCGTGAAAAAATGCTGAACAGCTTGGATAACCTGTTGACCCACGATAGCCCAAGCACACTGGTAGAACTCAGCCGGAAAACCATCCGGCCCTGGGCTTTTGCCTTTCGGAGATTGAAAGACAACCTTGTTATCTCCTCATCGGTGATATCGCTAATAAGCATTTGGATGTCAGAGTCTTCAAGAAAGCGCCTTGGAGTGATACTTACATGATTGCAATCTTCAGAAGGCTGATTCAACAAAGATGAGTAAAAATCCACAGAATGCTGCTTAACCTTGTCGATATCATCAATAATATGGCCATTCGAGTCAATACATCTACTGGTAGTGTTGATCACTTTCCTGGATTTGCAAGAGGCATGAAAAAATTTGGTGTTGCCATCCCCCAGAGACAACCAGTGTTGCTTAGATTTCTGCTTGAAGAAGGATTCCTCCATATCAAGAGCTTTCAGATTCATGACGATAACTATTCTCCTCATTAATTAACTGCTGATTAGTAGGATTTTGATTAAGTTTTCTCTGAGTAGATTCTAGTTTGTCCCGCCATTTCTTAGCACCATCATTCACATCCCCAAACTCTTCCTTATTCCAGATGCGCAAGGCTTCTTTGACCTCCTTGAGCTTCTTGCAGAGATTAAAGATAGGAGAACCTTGGAACTCTTACTCCAAGCCAATTTTACAATATCAAGAAATCCAGGATGCCTAGCCCACAAGTTAAAGAACTTGAAAGGTTTAGGACCATGGTTCACCAAGGGGGAGGTATTACAAGGAGCATAGAATGATCTGAAAAATAAGAGGAATGATAGTCCACAAGACTCTCGGGAAAGATGAGAGCCATTTGTCATTCACAAGGCCCCGATCAAGTCTTGCAGCGATTCTTCTATCTCCAGCGGAGCAATTATTCCACGAAAGATGATTGCCAATAGATTTCAAATCCATAAGATTGGCACAGTTAATCATTATTGAAGGAGTTTAGCATTTGAATTGGAACCGGGGTACCCCAACTTTCTCCGACGGATACCTGATACAATTGAAGTCTCCGATGGTGATCCACGGAGAATTATCAATAGACGAGATAGAGTGCATAACAATGGAGTCCCAAAGGGATTGCCGATCCTGCTGGAGGTTGGAGGCGTAGCCGACCACTGATGTGAAGATCCTTCTTAGAAGCCAGATGAGTCCCATGCAATTGAATAAGTTGACTGGTAGATTCAATAATTTTGAACGAATAGATGACTGGATTCCAAAAAACCCAGATTCGGCCATTAGAACAGTGACTATTGTGGGCTAAGTCTGCTTCAGGCCAGATGTAAGACTTACAAATATCGACATTAGCAGCTTTAATTTTCGTTTCAAGAAGAATAACAATGTCACACTTTTTACTCATGATAATCTTCTCAGCTCTCTCCTTTTTGACACTTTATTAATTCCTCTTACATTCCAGCTAATTAACTTCATGATAGAAACAAATTTAGGATCGAACCAGCCCATTCCTGTGGTCCTTTTGCTTGACTTTAGGCGGACCATTCATCACTTTAGGTGGTCCCATATGATCTTTTTGGTCCTACTAGGACACTTAATCTTAGTGGGCATCGCTTTGGATTTGTCATTGTTGCTGACTTTTCTAGATTTTCCTGGTGTTCTTCTTGTCTCATAAGAGTGATACATTTAAAAACTTTCAGAACGTCTTCAATAGGTTTAGCAGAGAAACACAAATAAAATTTTCTACATACTCACTAACCATGGAGGAGAATTGTTAACAATTTGATTTTTGATTGCAGTAGGAGAAAAGGATATGAACACAAATTTGCTTCATCAAGAACTTCTGAACAGAATGGTGTAGTTGAAAGAAAAAATAAGACACTGGTTGAAATGGCCTATACTTTGCTAACTGAAAGTCATCTTCCAATATGTTTTTAGGCAGAAGTTGTAAATACTTCGTGTTACATCTTTAATAGAGTTATGGCAAGACCAGTTTGTTGCCCTGCTAGCAAGCACAGAGGGGGGGTGAATGGGATTCTAAAAATTTATTTAAATAAAAACCTCTCAACAAAAATGCTTAACAGAAAAACACTGAGATTGATTGTTAGCGTTAGTAATAGAGAAGACAAGAGAGAAAGCACACAATCACACAACACAAGAAATTTGATCCTGGTTCGGACCTCCTATCCCAAGGAGTCCTACGCCTAGTCCCCAAGCAACAACATAGGATTTTACTATCCAAGGGTACAATCCCCCTTAAGGACCCTTACACATCCAGCAGCAGCTGGCCTTCTCTTCAACACCCGAAGAGGTATAAAGACCACCTGATACATAGGTCTTCCTTCCTCAACGAAGGGAATATCAACCACCTATTTCTAACAGGTCTTCTCTTCACAACCGAAGAGGAACTTCACAACATATGTGAATAAAAGTGAATGGCCCCTAGACGAAGCTTACAACAAATGCTTGATCTGAGGCAATGTCTGAGGGAGAATGATTTTCACTAGATGAAAACTCTCAGAACTACAAAGGCTCTCCAAAAGCTAAGCAAACGAACATGGAGAGCTAAGAGCTACAGAAGATTATGGAGTGAAGCTTTGGGGCTCTTGTTTCTGATGCTCGCAAGTTGAAGGTTGGTTCTCTGAAAGCTCTAAGGTGCCAAGTTATTCTTCATGGATACATCAGTCTTCTATATATATCTTCTCTTGAAAAATATGGCCATTGAAATGGCCGTTGTCTCTATGATAGACACACATTAGACAACATGGTCTGAGGTGTATGACAGGTAAGCTTGTAGCCATTTAATGCTCTGGAGCCATGCACGCAAAGAGAAGATTCATCCAGATATTCTTCAACTTCTAGTTTTCCAACGTTGTAAGATTTGGTACTCACAAAGACCTGCACACAATAAATGTCAAACTGTAGACAGCTAGGCTGTCTATATGCTTGTCATTCAACGTTAGAAACCATGCAGTAAGAACATACACCAAAATAGAAATGCTATTCTATCACTGATAAAGTATTTACTATTGTATCATGGGTGTAGAAAGCATTCAGACATGCGACATGTAGATGATGTGTACAGTCACAATAAATGCAAGGATATTAGTGATGCACGCGGGAAGACTTTGACTTTTACAGTATTTTAAAATATATTTGAATATCATGTATGAAATCGATGTAATCCATGAAGTCATTATGACAATGAAATAGTTCTTCAACTTATGAAATTGTTGTTTATGCAAATCGTTATACAAATATAGGCAAATCATTGTTCAAACATAAATAAATCGTTGTTTGAGCAAATCATTGTTCAAACATAAACAAATTGTTGTTTGAGCAAATCGTTGTTCAAACATAAACAAATCGTTCTTCAAACATAAATAAATCGTTGTTTGAGCAAATCGTTGTTCAAACATAAACAAATCGTTGTTTGAACAAATCGTTCTTCAAACATAAACAAATCGTTGTTTGAGCAAATCGTTGTTTAAACATAAACAAATCGTTGTTCAACCATAAACAAATCGTTGTTTTTACTTATCAAATTGTTACAACAATCAAATCCTTGTTTCTCTTAAAAAACCAATGACCGAATCGTTGTTTTTACTTATGAAATCGATGTGAAACCAAAATCGTTGTTTCACTTACGAAATCGATATGAGACCGAAATCATTGTTAAACTTACGAAATCGTTGTGAAACTGAAATCAATGTTACACTTACGAAATCGTTGTGAGACCGAAATCGATGTTACACTTATAAAATCATTGTGAGACCGAAATCGATGTTACACTTATGAAATCATTGTGAGACCGAAATCGATGTTGCACTTACGAAATCTTTGTGAGACCGAAATCGATTTTACACTTACGAAATCATTGTGAGACCGAAATCGATGTTACACTTACGAAATCGTTGTGAGACCAAAATTAATGTTACACTTACGAAATCGTTGTGAGACCGAAATCGTTGTTCGCTTAACGAATCGTTGTGAGACCGAAATCATTGTTTCACTTAACAAATTGTTATGAGACCGAAATCGTTGTTTCACTTAACGAATCGTTGAAAGACCAAAATCGTTGTTTCACTTAACGTATCGTTGTAAGACCGAAATCATTATTTTTACTTATGAAATTGTTATGCCATAAAGGAAATCGATATGGACTTAGAGGAAATGCGTGCTCTGAACATTAAATGATACAGTGTAAGAATTGCTTACAGATTAGGCTCGATTATTTCCTATGGATGAACTTCATAAAAAATTATTAGAAAATAATTGTTAGGGTTTTGTTAATCACCAAAATTGTATATATTAAATAAAATTATATGGGGAGGGACTGATCATTAGTCTCCCCCTTTTTGGTGATGATAAAACATAATTTTTGAATGTTCAGCTTTGAAAGAGAAGAGAGAGGGAGAACATTTAGGTGGTCGGTGAGATGTAGGTGAGGAAGGCCAAAAATGGTGGCAAATGTGCATTTCTGGAGGAATTCACAATACTATACCTTCTTCGATTTTCAACAGTGAGAGAAAACCAAAGAGGTGGAAAACGAGGCTCAGAAGAAATAGCAAGGTTGGAAGATATTTTTCTCCTTTTAGGAACATGGCTGGAAGAGGCTGTTCTATGAATATGAGTGCCAACTGACAAGACTGAGCGAAGTATGGCTACTTCAAACTCATCTTTGATGTCCTGGATAAAGGGACCTTCAAGTTGGGCACCCTCTGGACTGATGGTAACAAAGGAGGGAGGAGTAGGAGGATGATGGAAAGAATAAGACACAGTGGGAGGTGGTATAGATGGTCCAGCTGATGAAGGACCAGAAGATGAGGCTCCAGCTGAGGAGGATGCTGGAGGTGCCTCAGAAGGAGGAGGAGGAATGAATGTGGAGGAAACAGAAGAAGATGAGGTTGTGGTAGGAAATGGTATAGGTGAGGAAATGTTTTTGGAAGAGGTTGTTTAAAGGTGGCAGGAGCTGGAGGAGCAGTGGTAGATGAAGGAGGAGAAGGAGGGGCTGGAGTTTGAAGAGGAGAAGCAGGGGGCTCTGGGGCACAACCTCTTGTATAGGTGCTTCAACTCTTCCATGCTCATCCTAAGATTCCACTGGCCTGGATGGCCCTGACTCATCCACAACTAGCCCTGGAGGCCCTACCTGCTCAACCGATGGCCCTGGTGGCCCAGATGCATCCTGTGCTGGATGATCTTGACTTGATTCCTCAACAACCTTTGCCCTGATGGCCCTGAATCCTCAACACCAATTGGCCGGACTTCTTCTTCTTCATTCCTTGGCCCTGGTGGCCGAACTTCTTCTACTGAAACTGGCCCTGACGGCCCTGAAGATTCTTGAACTGCATGAGTGGGACCAGGTGGGGCAGTGGAAGCTAAATGTGCCTTCACCACATCTGAAAGATCTGTCACTAATATTTTCATACTTCCCAACTCAGTTTTCATCCACCTCAGTACTGCTTTTACCATACATAGCTCTTTGACTGTAGAGCTCTGGCTCATAAAAAGGAATGAGATATCTGCCTACACAAAGCAAATTATTTTCCCTTGTGAATCTAATCTGTCAATCACTGGCTTCAGGTTCACTCTGAGCTTCTTCTTCTTCGACCTTCGGTGTGCCTTATTAGTAAGTAATAGAATTTCAGTGGTTACACCTTTGCCTTTATCACTGGTGCCAACAACTGGCTCCACATTATCAACAAGAACATCATCTTCATCCGAGGAGCTCTCCACAACACCTTCTTGAAACTGATCAACATGGGGCTAGCCGTGGGCTCCCCCTTAACATCTACTGCAATTTCAGCCACATGCTCCCCCTGAGCAGGAGCATTCCATACCTGAACATCACTGTGGCCTGGTGCCACAACTTCCGGAACAACTTCTACTTTCTCCCCTTGAATGCTGGTGACAGTATCCAATACTTCATGAAGAATATATGTAATAACTGTCATAGGGGTATCAATGTAACGCCCCGACGCAGAATATCGAAGCAATAATACAGTTAATAAATAGTACAGAGCGAGAAATAAAAAACAAATCACTGCACAATTGGAATAATATCAAATAACCTCCAATATCATTAATATTCCATCAAACACCATGATATAACTATTACTCAATCTGATCAGAGCCAAAACTAGGCCCGGAGTACTTTACTCAAATCCAAACTATTACATAATGACTAACTGACTCATAAACTATACTAACTAACTACTAAAGCAAATGGTTGCTGAAATTGGTCACTCTTGAACATCGTCCTCGTGAGTGTGGTCACCATCCGACTCACCTGAACACATGAATAAAATACGCAGGATGAGCGAATAAATCTAGTAGGACTTAATATCTCATGAGAACAAGCATGCTTTAAATAATTAATGTCTTAAATGGCAGGGTAGCGAAAGAGTATAGTCATGTAGAGCAAGTAACGATAGAAAGAGAGCAATAGCAATGGTATAGTGAAAATAGTGTCGACCTGAGTGAAAGTGTGTCTACCTCTCTCTCTCTAACTTTTAGAGAGAGAAGCTCTGGGGAAAGGGCGCTTCCAGGGTGGTTTTCCGGCCTCCTCCACCGCCCTTCGGCGGTGGTGTCTGCCCATCGGTGGTGGGGATAGCCCTTCCGGCGGTGAGGTTTGGTCCTCTTGGAGACTCTCTCCTATCCTTGTAGGAGTAATTCTCCCTAGAGGGCAGCACCGGTTGGAACTCCTCCAACCAGGGTCTTCCTTTGAGGGTCGGCTGGGGTGTGGGGAGCTGTTCATGGCGGATCTGTTTTTATGATGGCGACTCCTTCTTCAGGAGTTCCTTCTTCAGGGTCGAAGGAGAAGCCTCCTTCGCTAGCTTCGGATTCCCAGGTTAGAGGAGAGCTTTGGAGCAGCATAGCAGGGGGCGTTCTCAATCAAGAGCGTCTTGGCGATCTCGCTCTCGAGGACCTGTGGAAGTGTCTTCAGCTCCAAAGACATGGGCTAGTTTGTTCTCTGCCCCATCTTCAAAAGATCTTTCTCATGATCTCTCTTGTTACTCCTACCATTGTTGATGACGACAAGAAAATTGCTGTATGTGAAGTGGAGGATTTGGAAGAGCTTCAAGGTGCTTGGGACCGAACGATTGTCGGGTACGTAGTGGATCTGAAAACCTCTTTTATGCCCCTCTCTTCTTTCATCAAGAACAGATGGGGCGTGGTTGGTTTTGATATTTATCTTCTGGAAAATGCCTTTTCATTTGTAAGTGGACAGTGAGGAGGATGTAAGAAGAATTCTCGAGTCTTTCTGGTCAATCAGGGGACATCCTATGATTATTAGGAGATGGGAACAAGGGATGCGTATGGAGTTAGAAAGCTTGAAGAACATTCCTGTTTGGATCTCAATCCATGGTTACCTATCCACCTCTGGTCGAAGAGAAATTATTTCCAAGTTGTGCAGCACAGTAGGTGACCCTCTTTCATGGATAAGCTTACAGCGGAGATGAAAAGATTATCTTATGCCAGAGCTTGTGTGATGGTCTCATCCGAAATTGAATTGCCTTCCATAGTCAGCTACAAGGAGTTGGATGGTTCCATGCATTCTCTTCAGATCTCTTACTCGTGGAAGCCGCGAAGATGTTCTTCTTGTGGAACCTTTGGTCACCTCATTCATCAATGTAGCAAAAACACTCAAGCAACAAAAAACGCAGCAGCCTGTGTATAGAAGAAAGGAAGCATCCACATTTCTTCCGGAAATCTCCAATTCCACGCAAGCTTCCAGGCAAGGTAATCAGAATATTAATAATAGTAACAAGTTCTCTATTCTTGCAAGTTTGGACAGTGAACCGGAAATCAACAATATGGCTATTCTCATTGAAGATATTTCGGGTACGCAAGGAAATGAAAAAGGAAATGGGTCTAGCAGCTTGGGCAATGCGCAGATCACTCCTCCAACCTCTTCTTCACAGATCAAGGAAGGGCTAGCTATGGTTTCCTCGTTTCATGGGGAGCACAGGAACCTAATAAGGAAAATGTTGGGCAACGCATGGAAGGACAATGCAATGGTAATCAGGAAGTGGAAATCTCTAAGAAGGGACAGGAGGGTTGAAGGAAAGATTGCATGGCACTGATATCTCGGTTAAGGAATCTGGAAATATTGCTTTGGTTACAATGGGAAATCTTTGAAAGACGGGAATAAAATGTCAGAAGGGAAATCCTTAGCTTCTAGTAAAATTCATACGCAAAGGGAAGGTTTGATGCAAGAACTGGAAGGTGGCGTTTGCTCCATAATGAGGCGAGTAGTGGAGGAGGTAACAAGAGTAAGGAGGTCAGCTTACCTTCCCCATGCACGACATCAGCTACTTGCTTTGCTACCTCCCGTGAGATGGCAGGAGATTCACAAGGAAAGTAAAAGGTCAAGACTCTACTCCTTCACCAGATAGTGTAGGGGGGGACATCTCAAAAGCTTCACTTCTTTAAATATTGTTGATGAAGTGGAGAGAAGGAAGAAATTGGGACATGGAATAACTGCCAATACTTATAAGAATAAAATGAAGGAGGCACGTCACCGTTCTTAATTTTCTTTATGATGAAGAATTAGTTGGAATGTTAGAGGCATCAACAAGATACTAAGCGTGGGGAGCTTAGGAACATTATCAAGATGAATCAGTGTGATATTGCTATCCTTCTGGAAACTAAAGTTAAAGAAGTAAATGTGGATATTTGTAAAGCTCAAATTGGCCTGATGCCGGCTTGATCCATAACAGTACCTGTTCGAATGGCAGAATTTGGGTTCTCTGGGACAACAATAAATATTCTCTTGATTCTATCTATTCACATTGACATGCAGATTATTCATTTTCATGGCACTAAGAGGGATTCTGGAATGAAATTTTTCATCTCAGCGGTTTATGCTTCTAATGCAGCATGAGAGAAGCAATCTTTGGAATACCATTATCAATCTTTCTAAAGCTCGGTTGGTATGATCCGTGGATCCTTCTAGGTGACTTCATTGTATCCGGCATGCCTCTGAGAAGGTAGGTGGGAATCCTGTTCCTCAGCATTTGCTTAACTCCTTTAATTCCATGATCAACAGTGCGGGTCTTATGGATATGAAATCGGTGGGGAATACTTTGTCTTGGTCGAATAATTCCATGGGAGATAGAAGGATTCCTGCAACTCTAGATCGCTGTTTAATTAATGATCAGTGGTTATCTATTTTTCGGAGGCTTTTGTGGAATTCAATGCTTCTTATTTTTCTGATCACTCTATGCTCATTGCTCATCATCTGCTGCTGAGGTATCTCTTCTGGAAGGAAGCCTTTCAAATTTTTTAATATTGGCAGACTCACCGAAGTTCTTGATATTGTTAGAGAAGCTTGGTCTACTCAATTTTTTGGTTCGCCTACTTATGTTCTTTGTCAAAAGTGAAGGAAGTAAAGAAAGCTTTGAGGAATTGGAATAAAATGATTTCGGTAATGTGATTGAAAAAGTGAGAAAGAAGAGGGAGCAGCTGGTCATGTGCAGCAAAATCTCCAGCAAAAGCCTATGGACGCCCATCTTATTGCTGAGGAAAACGTCAAACATGATTACCTCCGGGCTCTTGAAGCAGAAGATCTTTCTATAAACAAAAATCTAGACAGCAATGGCTCACGCTTGGAGACTCTAATTCCAAATTTTTCCATGCTTCCTTCAAAGCTAGGAAGGCCAGAAATGCCATCAAAACCTGCATGGATTCTCAAGGTAATATGATTCTGATGTGGAGTTGGTGAAAGAACACTCTGTAAATTTCTTTAAATCTTTACTCAATCAGCCCACTATCCAGTACTCCATTGATAATATTAATCCTTCACGTATCTTGGATGAGGAGGACATTCATATGCTTTGCAAAACTGTCATGAGGAAGAAATAAAGGAGGTGGTGTTTCATTCACCTAAAGGTAAAAGCCCAGGTCCGGATGGTTCCCGGCTGAGTTCTACCAATGTACTTGGGAGATTGTTGGGGTCATGTGGTGGAAGCTGGCAGAATTCACTACTTCCAGACTCCTCAAGCAGATCAATTGTACCTTTATGCTCTTATCCGAAATCTGATGGTGCAGATTCTTTGATCATTACAGGCCGATCTCCTTATGCAATTTTCTCTACAAAATCATTTCCAAGATCTTGGCTAATCGTTTGCAACAGGTTCTCTCGAAACTTATTGGCTTTAATCAGGCGGCTTTATAAAAGGCAGATCATTCAGGACAATATACTTCTGGCTAATGATATTATGTGAGACTTACACTCAAAAAGCAAAGGAAATCTTGTGACGACCCTCATTATACCGGTACGGTCATACCGACCCACGTCGATATAACGAGTGCTGCCACAGTGGGACATTTACCCAACACTATCACATGATGAGATATACACAAATATAGATACAGAGTCGCGGAAGTAAAAGACTAACTGTCATCACATTCATCATCCACTTCATCATACATGATCCATATAGCAAAAGAAGGACTAAACTTTCATATTGAAATTAAACCAAGCTACATGTCCACAAAATTAAAGTTATACATTTAATACATAGTTTGTCCGCAATTACATAATGATAATCCTAATACAAGTTACAATTCACATACTAGGAAACAAAAGGGGCACAATGTCAACTCCACCAGCTAGTCTCCACGCTCGGAGTCGCTCTCCACTGTCACTCCAAAGGTGTGTCACCACCACACCTGTACGCCGAAGCAAGGGGTGAGTCTAAAAGACTCAGCAAGTAGTTCCATACACATCGTTCATGCATACATCATAGTAGGGTCTACTATTTTAATTTGCAAGGCAACGTATAGCATGTTTGAACATTTATGAGAGACAACCTATCATGGTATTTCTACCAAATCAAAACACATGGTACATGGTTTAAGATGTTTCAAATGACACTTCCTACCACATGCTTCTACTCATCTAATCACATGAAGACTACACTTCCACTTTGACTATAACATGATAGCAATCTATATGGGATTAGAAATAGCATAACATGAATCTATGTATCATATTCTAACACATTTACTTTGCATGGTTACACATTCCCATATTTCACATGATTCATTTTTCAAGTGTTTCGCATGTACACATGTTCATATTCTAACATAAAGGGTTCACATGGTTTCACATTTCATATTTGCATGTTCACATATACACAATTTACACATGTTCACATATACACATTTCACATGTTCACATATACACAATTTACACATATTCGCATATACACATTTCACAATTTATTTGCCGTGACACATAGTCAAAACCACCACTAGAAGGAACATCACATAACATAACACATAGCACATCACCTAGGCAATACAGTGATGACTCTTGGCACTGCGCAGACCGGGAGAACACGTCTCCACCTAACCAGTGGTACTTGTCCACCTCCAGGATTTCATCCTAATGCCCTTAGGATATCTTAACACATTGAACCTTCTCATGGGGACTTTTCCATGATACGGTTCCACAGCCCTCTATGGAAGCAGTGTCACACACGGCACATTTACACATTACACATTCCGATTAACACACGTTTCACATATGATTTTCACACTTTCTTGTTTATGCACATGGTTCAGTTCATCCCTATCATGATGCTACTAATAACAGAAATCAGGCATTTGGTAGCTCTCATGGATTAATGGAAACACACATCATTTAACCTTAATCATGGTACATGTATTCACACTCATTTTCACATGAAAATCTCATAATGTAGGTTACTGTTATCAAATTTTCCTGAAAATTTTACCACATGCTGTTTTCAGGTATAATAACACACATACAAATTTTCACATTTTTCTGAATTCACATGCATTTATAGAAATTAAAACAATTCAGTTTCATGCCATTTTAAACTAAGTCAACTCAGAACATGACATGGAATTCAGATTAAATCATGCACAGTCATGAACCACACATACATGTTGGCACAGAAATTTTCCCCGAATTTATTTCCCAACACATGATTTTCTAGAATTTTCACAAGGTCTACACATGCTCTCTATTTCTCATTGTAGATATTATAAGAATTCACATGGGGGTGGGAAAATTCCCAAATTTGCAGGACATGGACTGATTCATACAAACATGGTTCATAAAATTACAGCATTCATTCCTCCGAAATCATGGGAAACAAGATTAACCAAACATAACCTCTTTCCTACACATGCTTTTCAATAATTAAAATAAATTATACCCTCTACAGAAAAATACAGAAATTTCCACACACATCACAATACCTATTTTACATAACATATAAAATTTACATTATATCCTCATGCGTAGAAATCCGGAAATTAAAGATATAAAGCAGAACAGTTCACTGTTCCGTCAGGAAGAACTAAACGGCATGCTTAGGACGTTTACAAGGGTTGGCGGCAACATCGTTAGCCGCCGACTCAAGATCTCAACGTCAAAAGGCCTGGACGTCGAGTTCGGACCTGTGTAAAAACACAGTCCGAGCTCTGAAAAAATGGTGAATGTAGGGGATCCAGGACACGAGGAAAATCTATAAAAATGGTAAAAGCCTCCTAGACACATACATGGACAATGTGGAATGGGTACTTGCCTTTGGAAAAACTCCTAAGGGGATCAAATCAGTTGGAGAAGCTCTCCTTGGGCAGTCCCAAGAAGTCTCCAAGATGCCTCCACTCCGACTTCTGTGATGCTCCCCTCTGAACTCCAGGGCGGGGATGTGCAGCCGGATGTGTTGTCCTCCTCCTTGTCGAAGTAGATCTCCAAAAGAAGCCTTGGATCGCCGGATCAAGGCCTTCAAACTTCAGGTTTTCTCACAGGGGCTCTAGGGTTTTCTCTCCTCTTTCTCCTCTTGCAAGTGTGAAAGTGGGAAGTGGGGAGAGGCCAACTCGGGTTCAGGAAGTAGGGAAGGCTCTCACCCACTCACCATGCCTATCTGACAGATTTGGAGCCGTTGGGGACATCCACCCAATGGCTACCATACCTTGCTTCAGAAGATAGCAGCTCTGCTGCGCATGCAGGTCAGAGAGGTTGGCGTCCAGATCGCTGGACGCCGGAATTAGGTTGGCGTCCAGGGCTGGACGCTAACACCACCTCAACGGCCTGGGGTTGACGCCAATAAGGCCTTCGGCCAGAACCCTAATTATGCAGAAAACCATGCATACCGGACACATATACATGCAATGTACGTATAGTATCGTATCCACACTACCACCATGCAATAAGTACATTATTTATGTTTAATATAAACACGTGCACACATAATTATACTATTTTAAATATCCACGTAAAATACGTACATACATACTCAACACAATATTCATACGTAAATACGAAAGAAATACTACGGAAATTCGAGGGTCTTACAAATCTTCTCTGTTTCAAGCTGATCTGAAAAAAGCTTTTGACTCTCTCAACAGAAATTTCATTTATCTTATGATGAGCAAGATGGGTTCCCGGAGAAGTTCATAACTTGGATCAAAAATTGTATTGAAGACCCTACTTTCTCTATTCTTTTTAATGGTTCCCCTGCTGGTTCTTCAAATGTGCTAATGGAGTTAGGCAAGGAGACCCTCTATCACCTTATTTGTTTGTCATTGCTATGGAAGGATTCACCAATCTC
>JACBKR010004137.1:0-26023 GCA_014218235.1 Colocasia esculenta | reverse complement strand
AAAAACGCATCCCAAAATACATAGAAAATGGAAAAGGCCCCACTGGGCCCCAAATGGGCCAAACAACCCCCAAAAAGAGGTACTAAACAAAAGGAAAATACATCAATAAGATAACAACTCGTCCTCTAGCCAAATGGATGCCGAAGTCGTAGCCGGGTGTCGTCTCCGCCGATAGACGCGTGTCGGGTCGAACCGTAACCGAGCTCGGGTGTCCTCACCAGAGTATGCCCCACACAGCCAGTAGCTCAGGTCAGTATTAGTATTAATTCATATACTTAGGATTGGGCCGGGCGTCCAACACGACCGTGTGGGTTAAAGTAACGTGTAGAAACTGACGGAATCCAATTTGGATCCCCGGATTGGGTTGGGCATTCAAAGGACCGATCTAAAAACACGGTCAACCATATATAAATGGTTAAAACACGCAACCCGGGGGTCCAAAATCCCAAATAGGGATCGGATCGGCGTGCCGTTTTCTCCGACACGACCGGGTGGGTTAAAGTGACCTGTGGGAACTGACGGAATCCAATTTGGATCTCCGGATTGGGTTGGGCATTCAAAGGACGGATCTAAAAACACCAAGTATATATAAAAGGTTAAAACACACAACCCGGGGGTCCAAAATCCCAAATAGGGATCGGATCGACGTGCCGTTTTCTCCGACACGACTGGGTGGGTTAAAGTGACGTGTAGAAACTGACGGAATCCAATTTGGATCTCCGGATTGGGTGGGCATTCAAAGGACGGATCTAAAAACACCCAAGTATATATAAAAGGTTAAAACACACAACCCGGGGGTCCAAAATCCCAAATAGGGATCGGATCGACGTGCCGTTTTCTCCGACATGACGGGGTGTGTTAAAGTGACGTGTAGAAACTGACGGAATCCAATTTGGATCCCCGGATTGGGTTGGGCATTCAAAGGACGGATCTAAAAACACCCAGTATATATAAAAGGTTAAAACACACAACCGGGGGTCCAAAATCCAAATAGGGATCGGATCGACGTGCCGTTTTCTCCGACACGACGGGTGGGTTAAAGTGACGAGTGGGAACTGACGGAATCCAATTTGGATCCCCGGATTGGGTTGGGCATTCAAAGGACGGATCTAAAAACACGGCCAAGCATATATAAATGGTCAAAACACGCAACCCGGGGGTCCAAAATCCCAAATAGGGATCGGATCGGCGTGCCGTTTTCTCCGACACGACCGGGTGGGTTAAAGTGACGTGTGGGAACTGACGGAATCTAATTTGGATCTCCGGATTGGGTTGGGCATTCAAAGGACGGATCTAAAAACACCCAAGTATATATAAAAGGTTAAAACACACAACTCGGGGGTCCAAAATCCCAAATAGGGATCGGATCGACGTGCCGTTTTCTCCGACACGACGGGTGGGTTAAAGTGACGAGTGGGAACTGACGGAATCTAATTTGGATCCCCGGATTGGGTTGGGCATTCAAAGGACGGATCTAAAAACACGGCCAAGCATATATAAATGGTCAAAACACGCAATCCGGGGGTCCAAAATTCCAAATAGGGATCGGATCGGGGTGCCGTTTTCTCCGACACGACCGGGTGGGTTAAAGTGACGTGTGGGAACTGACGGAATCCAATTTGGATCTCGGATTGGGTTGGGCATTCAAAGGACGGATCTAAAAACACCCAAGTATATATAAAAGGTTAAAACACACAACCTGGGAGTCCAAAATCCCAAATAGGGATCGGATCGACGTGCCGTTTTCTCCGACACGACCGGGTGGGTTAAAGTGACGTGTAGAAACTGACGGAATCCAATTTGGATCCCCGGATTGGGTTGGGCATTCAAAGGACGGATCTAAAAACACCCAAGTATATATAAAAGGTTAAAACACACAACCCGGGGGTCCAAAATCCCAAATAGGGATCGGATCGACGTGCCGTTTTCTCCGACACGACCGGGTGTGTTAAAGTGACGTGTAGAAACTGACGGAATCCAATTTGGATCCCCGGATGGGTTGGGCATTCAAGGACGGATCTAAAAACACCCAAGTATATAAAAGGTTAAAACACACAACCCGGGGGTCAAAATCCCAAATAGGGATCGGATCGACGTGCCGTTTTCTCCGACACGACGGGTGGGTTAAAGTGACGAGTGAGAACTGACGGAATCCATTTGGATCCCCGGATTGGGTTGGGCATTCAAAGGACGGATCTAAAAACACGGCCAAGCTATATAAATGGTCAAAACACGCAACCCGGGGGTCCAAAATCCCAAATAGGGATCGGATCGGCGTGCCGTTTTCTCCGACACGACCGGGTGGGTTAAAGTGACGTGTGGGAACTGACGGAATCCAATTTGGATCTCCGGATTGGGTTGGGCATTCAAAGGACGGATCTAAAATCACCCAAGTATATAAAAAGGTTAAAACACACAACCCGGGGGTCCAAAATCCCAAATAGGGATCGGATCGACGTGCCGTTTTCTCCGACACGACCGGGGGGTTAAAGTGACGAGTGGGAACTGACGGAATCCAATTTGGATCCCCGGATGGGTTGGGCATTCAAAGGACGGATCTAAAAACACGGCCAAGCATATATAAATGGTCAAAACACGCAATCCGGGGGTCCAAAATCCCAAATAGGGATCGGATCGGCGTGCCGTTTTCTCCGACATGACCGGGTGGGTTAAAGTGACGTGTGGGAACTGACGGAATCCAATTTGGATCTCCGGATTGGGTTGGGCATTCAAAGGACGGATCTAAAAACACCCAAGTATATATAAAAGGTTAAAACACACAACCTGGGGGTCCAAAATCCCAAATAGGGATCGGATCGACGTGCCGTTTTCTCCGACACGACCGGGTGGGTTAAAGTGACGTGTAGAAACTGACGGAATCCAATTTGGATCCCCGGATTGGGTTGGCATTCAAAGGACGGATCTAAAAACACCCAAGTATATAAAAGGTTAAAACACACAACCCGGGGGTCCAAAATCCCAAATAGGGATCGGATCGACGTGTCGTTTTCTCCGACACGACCGGGTGGGTTAAAGTGACGAGTGGGAACTGACGGAATCCAATTTGGATCCCCGGATTGGGTTGGGCATTCAAAGGACGGATCTAAAAACACCCAAGTATATATAAAAGGTTAAAACACACAACCCGGGGGTCCAAAATCCCAAATAGGGATCGGATCGACGTGCCGTTTTCTCCGACACGATCGGGTGGGTTAAAGTGACGAGTGGGAACTGACGGAATCCAATTTGGATCCCCGGATTGGGTTGGGAATTCAAAGGACGGATCTAAAAACACGGCCAAGCATATATAAATGGTCAAAACACGCAACCCGGGGGTCCAAAATCCCAAATAGGGATCGGATCGGCGTGTCGTTTTCTCTGACACGACCGGGTGGTTAAAGTGACGTGTGGGAACTGACGGAATCCAATTTGGATCTCCGGATTGGGTTGGGCATTCAAAGGACGGATCTAAAAACACCCAAGTATATAAAAGGTTAAAACACACAACCCGGGGGTCCAAAATCCCAAATAGGGATCGGATCGACGTGCCGTTTTCTCCGACACGACCGGTGGGTTAAAGTGACGAGTGGGAACTGACAGAATCCAATTTGGATCCCCGGATTGGGTTGGGCATTCAAAGGACGGATCTAAAAACACGGCCAAGCATATATAAATGGTCAAAACACGCAACCCGGGGGTCCAAAATCCCAAATAGGGATCGGATCGGCGTGTCGTTTTCTCTGACACGACCGGGTGGGTTAAAGTGACGTGTGGGAACTGACGGAATCCAATTTGGATCTCCGGATTGGGTTGGGCATTCAAAGGACGGATCTAAAAACACCCAAGTATATATAAAAGTTAAAACACACAACCCGGGGGTCCAAAATCCCAAATAGGGATCGGATCGACGTGCCGTTTTCTCCGACACGACCGGGTGGGTTAAAGTGACGAGTGGAACTGACAGAATCCAATTTGGATCCCCGGATTGGTTGGGCATTCAAAGGACGGATCTAAAAACACGGCAAGCATATATAAATGGTCAAAACACGCAATCCGGGGGTCCAAAATCCCAAATAGGGATCGGATCGGCGTGCCGTTTTCTCCGACACGACCGGGTGGGTTAAAGTGACGTGTGGGAACTGACGGAATCCAATTTGGATCTCCGGATTGGGTTGGTTATTCAAAGGACGATCTAAAAACACCCAAGTATATATAAAAGGTTAAAACACACAACCCGAGGGTCCAAAATCCCAAATAGGGATCGGATCGACGTGTCGTTTTCTCCGACACGACCGGGTGGGTTAAAGTGACGAGTGGAACTGACGGAATCCAATTTGGATCCCCGGATTGGGTTGGGCATTCAAAGGACGGATCTAAAAACACAGCCAAGCATATATAAATGGTCAAAACACGGAATCCGGGGGTCCAAAATCCCAAATAGGGATCGGATCGGCGTGCGTTTTCTCCGACACGACCGGTGGGTTAAAGTGACGTGTGGGAACTGACGGAATCCAATTTGGATCTCCGGATTGGGTTGGGCATTCAAGGACGGATCTAAAAACACCCAAGTATATATAAAAGTTTAAACACACAACCCGGGGGTCCAAAATCCCAAATAGAGATCGGATCGACGTGCCGTTTTCTCCGACACGACCGGGTGGGTTAAAGTGACGTGTAGAAACTGACGGAATCCAATTTGGATCCCCGGATTGGGTGGGCATTCAAAGGACGGATCTAAAAACACCCAAGTATATATAAAAGGTTAAAACACACAACCCGGGGGTCCAAAATCCCAAATAGGGATCGGATCGACGTGCCGTTTTCTCCGACACGACCGGGTGTGTTAAAGTGACGTGTAGAAACTAACGGAATCCAATTTGGATCCCCGGATTGGGTTGGGCATTCAAAGGACGGATCTAAAAACACCCAAGTATATATAAAAGGTTAAAACACACAACCCGGGGGTCCAAAATCCCAAATAGGGATCGGATCGACGTGCCGTTTTCTCCGACACGACCGGGTAGGTTAAAGTGACGAGTGGGAACTGACTGAATCTAATTTGGATCCCCGGATTGGGTTGGGCATTCAAAGGACGGATCTAAAAACACGGCCAAGCATATATAAATGGTCAAAACACGCAACCCGGGGGTCCAAAATCCCAAATATGGATCGGATCGGCGTGCCGCTTTCTCCGACATGACCGGGTGGGTTAAAGTGACGTGTGGGAACTGACGAAATCCAATTTGGATCTCCGGATGGGTCGGCATTCAAAGGACGGATCTAAAAACACCCAAGTATATATAAAAGGTTAAAACACACAACCCGGGGGTCCAAAATCCCAAATAGGGATCGGATCGACGTGCCGTTTTCTCCGACACGACCGGGTGGGTTAAAGTGACGAGTGGGAACTGACGGAATCCAATTTGGATCCCCGGATTGGGTTGGGCATTCAAGGACGGATCTAAAAACACGGCCAAGCATATATAAATGGTCAAAACACGCAATCCGGGGGTCCAAAATCCAAATAGGGATCGGATCGGCGTGCCGTTTTCTCCGACACGACCGGGTGGGTTAAAGTGACGTGTGGGAACTGACGGAATCCAATTTGGATCTCCGGATTGGGTTGGGCATTCAAAGGACGGATCTAAAAACACCCTAGTATATAAAAAGGTTAAAACACACAACCCGGGGGTCCAAAATCCCAAATAGGGATCGGATCGACGTGCCGTTTTCTCCGACACGACCGGTGGGTTAAAGTGACGTGTAGAAACTGACGGAATCCAATTTGGATCCCTGGATTGGGTTGGGCATTCAAAGGACGGATCTAAAAACACCCAAGAAAATGATGGATCTAAAAAAATTATTGTATTAAGTTGAGAAATAATCACATGTTTTAAATTTCATTTTTGAAAATACTGTATTTCTTTTATTTATTATTAATGTTTCTCATTTTAATTTGTTTTAATATAGGATCCAGCTCCAGACGATGACGAGGCAGGGACAGCAGACGATCTAGCAGATCTATGTTGATTTTTGTATTCATATGCTATATGATTTATATTTATTGTATCTTATGATTTTATGTTGATTGTTAGTATTTGTTAATTTATGAATATTGTAGCAGGTTTGACATTGTAGCAATGTATTTTTATTTGTTTATTTTAAAAAAAATATGTGTATTTTCCGACGGAATTTCCGACGGATAAGTTTCCGTCGGAAAGTATAAATTACCGACGGAAAAAGACCGTCGGTAATACCTTCGGAAAGTCCTGACAGATTGGCCGACGGATGTGTATCCGTCGGAACTTAAATTACCGACGGCTAAATACCGTCGGCAAGTCCGTCGGAAAATACTGACGGATTTGCCGACGGATAAATATCCATCGGAAAAGATAAATTACCGACGGTTAAATACCGTCGGTAATTCGGTCGGAAAATACTGACGCCTTTACCGACGGATGATATCTGTCGGAGGTTTCGACCGAATTCCGACGGAATTTTCATCCGTCGGAAAGTTCTGACCAATTATTTCCGACGGAACGTTTCCGACGAGCGTTGGACGGAAAGCGGTCGGACGGCGCCTTTTCCGACGAATACCGACGATTTCCGACGGATCCAGTCCGTCGGTAATCCCGCTTTTTCTTGTAGTGATGTCTACGAGATCAACGCCAACTGTCGGCGAAGACTCGGATGCGAGGACGTCTTGATCATATTCAAAGTCCTGCATAAGATCAAAATGGACTTTGTGAGCTGATCGTGTACAGAAAGGTCTGCCCCGCAAAAGCAAGAGACTAGTGATTACAAAGGTGAGCTCAGGGGAAGCCTGCGTCCGGGGGGGGGAGCTGGCGCTCTTTTTAAGGAAAAAAAAAGGGGGAAAAGCGTGGACCGATCGCGCCCGGTTCAGCTCAAGCCGCCCGCGGACCAACTAACTGCCGACCCCGCCGAATCGAGCAACAGGGTCACCGAATCGACACCCCCCGGCCAGCTAGCGCACCCTGCCGAATCGCGCAGGTCTCGCCGAATCGCTTTGGCCCCGCACGAAAAGGAAAATTCAAAGGGGAAAATAGAGCCCTCAGCTGCCCAACAAGAGGAACATGTGTCCGTCGTCCACGGGTAGCGTCATCAAATAGAAGCAAAAGATCCCGAATAGACTATCAGACCACTGATGTAGCAACAAGTCAAAGACCTGCTTGTATCGGTGTAAAAGTTAAACGAGCTATAGTACACCCGCGGATGTCGCTTCGCGTGTCCTCTCGCACCACCCACGGGTGGGGGGCATTTGTGGACACCTAAATTTGGTTAATGGGCCCATTCCTGGCCGGCTTGGTTTCTCCCCACCAAATAAAAACCACACAAACCCATATGAGGCCCACTTACAAGGCATATCTCACCCCATGCAAAAGTTGGGGGGAGCTTAAGCCATGGCAACACCTCCCAAAGGTGGTTGCAAAAAATGGTAAAAAGGTGGCCTGCGCAGGTAGTGGGGTAGAGGGCTGGCTGGGGCCCTTTTAGGTGGTTTTCTAGAGTTTTCTAAAGAGAAAGAAAAGGGTTGGCCAAGTTTCCTGCGTACCAAGAAGGAAGGGGCTGGCTGGCTGAGGGTCTGGAGCAGAGGAGAAGAAGAAAAAGAAGGCCCTTCTTCCTCTCCATCGGCTGCAACTTCTTCTCTTCTCCAAGTTCCCAACCCGTGAGGGTCTCCTGGAGAGGGAATCACCAAGAGAAGAAGAGGAAAAAGGTGAAGAGGGAAAGAGGAAAAGAGAGAGCACTATTTTTGATGAGTAGTCCCATCATGTGAGGGGAGAAAGAGAGAAAAGATGAGTGGGGGTGGCGTGGGATCCCCTCCCCCTTTCCCTTGTTTTGATTTCATCTCTTGTACCCTCTCATTCTTAGCAATAGAAAAGGATTGTCTTGTGTCCTTTGTTCTTTTGGATGCAATGTCACTTCCTTACATTTATTGCTTCTTCTCTCTCTCTTGTGTGTGTATGAGTTTAAATTCCCCTTTTGTCTTGGTGTTGCAAGGAGCTACGAGATGGTGAGGAACCACCTTCTACATGGTAGATTTCCTTTCATCCCAAAGGGCCAACATGAGATCTCCCATACCTCTCCATGCCTCAATAAATGAGGTCTTGGGGGGTGGAGTTAAAGGGACCTTGTTTAGGCTTCCTAAGGAGCAAGTTTCTCACGGTTTTCCTAAGAGATTGTGAGGTTTCCTCACCCTTTTTCCCCCCTTTAAGAGTTCAGATTTTGATGTTTAAAAGACCCATGGGTATGCATTTCCCCCTTGTGACATACCCCTTTGCTAGCCAAGAGATTGAGCAATCAATGCTCATGTCTTCTTGCCTAGCACCCCTTGCAAAAGGCCTATTAAACCTCCTGTTTTGACCCTCCAAAACCGCAGATTTTCATTGTTTAGAATAGTCCATTTAGGTGCATTTCACCTTGGGGACATGCCCCCTTTGCTAGCAAATGAGTTGGGCAATTAATGCCCATGCTTAAAGCTTGGCATTGCATGTAATAGATCCCCTTAAACCCTCTGTTTTGGCCCCTTAATGGTTCAGGTTTGCACTGTTAGAACAGCCCTATATGTGTGCATCTTTGCCTTAGAATTGTCCTCATTTTGCTAGCAAATGGGTTGGGCAATCAATGTCCATACCCAAAGCTTAGCATCTTGTGCAAAAGGCCCATTAGATCCCTATTTTGGCCTTCCTAAAACTCAGGTTTCCATGGCTCCAAAACAGCCATTAAGGGACTTTGTGCTTAAGGGTATGTCAATTTGCAAGCCAAGGGTTGAGCACTCAATGCTCATGCCCCCATACTTAGCACCTATAATGGACAGCCCCATAAGCCTGTCTTGGCCCAAAACCGCCCTTCACATGGGTGAGACCACTTCAAGAGTGTTGGCCCTTTGCCCATAAGAGAAGGGTTTGTTCAGCTGTTGGTTATGGGTGGCCCTCTGATTCGGCAACCCTGAACAGGCCTGCCGATTCGGCAACCAGCCACTCACCCTTGGCCGGACCATGGGAGCTAAGCCATGTTTCATGTGGTTCGGGCCAAGGAAATGGACAATGGACCGATGAGAAGCCCTTTAAACCCTGGGTTAGACAATATGATGTCTATGCCCGAGCATATGGGCCCACACATGTCCCGCTTACCGATCGTTATTTGTGTGGTCATGGTGATACCCACCTCCACCAAAGGCTTGCCTTGGGGGTTGGTGCCATGTGTCATTTGGGGTTATGTCGTCATTTGACATACACCCTCTCTTTTGGTACTGCCTCCATTTTGGTAGGCGTGTACCGTGTTCTCCCCCATCAACCAAGATAAGGGGAGATGCTGCCGGATTTTGGCCGTGAAGGTCGAATCGGCAAGGGTCCTTCTCCTCTCTTAAAAGAAACCCCCAAAGTCTAATGGAGTGGCACCGAATCGCGAATAGAACCACGTTGCACCCTTGATTAAAAGAATAAGAGGACCAATTAAAAGAATGTTTCAGTATGAGGGCAATAGATGGGCAAATCAAATAATGCTACGTGGCATATGTTTTAAAAGAGCAAGAGATCAAATCGAAGTCTTTTCATGATAATAATAATAATAATAATAAGCAAATAGGCCAACCCTCATTCTCACAAGTCTCAAATGAAATAAAAGAATAAGTTAAAGCCCTTTTCTGACGCAAAAGAGCAAATGGGCCACCTTATGTTTTCGAAGGACCAAAATGAAACTCTCTTTGTAATAAAAGAAAGTAAGCAGATCATTGCACATTTTCAAAAGAACAAAAGACTCGAATGAAAACCCATTTTGTAATAAAAGAGCAAATGTGTTTTCAAAAGAGCAAGAGACTGATTTGACAATGTTTTTCATGTTAATGAAAAGAATAAATGGGCAAATGGGTAAAAGGACTCAATCACATCTAATTAAAAGACCCGGCAACCTCGAATAAGCATCGTGTCTGCTTATCTCTCCGACTTAATTTTTGAGCTGCGCTTTGCACTGTTTATCGGATGTCTCCATATCAAGGCCACAAGGCTTTCTAATTTCTGGCGATTAATCAGGGTTTTCCCTCCCAGAGGGATGTAATTAACGTCGGTGCGTTTAGGCAACGACGGGATATTGGTCCAGGACCCGAACACTCCACTTTCGTTTGACGAAGTCGAACGGTGCACACAATAGACCTAAAGCCCTTCGACTCTCGGAGGTAAACCATTTGATTGTCACTTTGGTGACTGACACGCCCGCGCTGTGCGAATTGCCGATTCATCTCACGTCACCATTGCTCGTGTAGCATTCGACGAGACTTGGATTTGCAATACGCATGCATCCATGAGAACATGAGAAAACATGATAAATAGATTTTTAAAATGTTAAATTTTCCATTTCCACATCCCTCTTCTAGTTCGGGACCGCATCGTAGCGGAGTCGGGCCTACGCCTCCAGCAGAGTAATTCCTTTTGTTGTGCCTTGAGATTTGTCCAGGCAGTTGTATCCCGTACTTTGACTTTAGTTCAAAACTGGATATGTACATTTCATGTGAATATGTAAAGATATAGAATCTCATGTATGTTCAACGTGTTCTTTTATATTTTTACGGACGTGTGTGTGTTGATATCCATTGCGAGGCTTCGGCCGGTTCACGGGAGACAGAGTCGGGTCGAACTCGTTTATTATACGGGTTTTGAACGACGAGGACCATCACATGTTGTCTTTCTATGTTACTTTAACTATTTAGTTTCACTCTAACATTCTATGTTACACAATCTATTATATATGTAACTGATGTAAAATTTTAAGGTAAGAGTTCGAAGTCGTTAAAATATATGTGATGGTGAGTTAAAATGTATGAGACTTAAAATCACTGCTGACATGACTTAAAGTATAAGTTTGAAGGTGTTGAAGTAAGAGTTCGAAGTTATTAAAATATGTGTGCCGATGAGTTAAGATGTGTGGAACTTAAAGTCACTGTTGACATGACTGATAATTTAAGTTCAAAGACGTTAAAATAAGAGTTCAAGTTCGTTAGAGCATGTGTAATGATGAGTTAAAGTGTGTGAAACTTAATCAATATGACATGATTTATAGTCTAAGTTTGAAGTGTTAAAATAAGAGTTCGATGCCATTAAAATATGTGTGATGGTGAGTTCAATATGTGGAAGTTAAATAACTGTTGATATGACTTAAAATAAATTTTAAAAGTTTTAAGATAAGAGTTAAAATTTTTAAATAACAATTACTCATAATCAGAAGATGAAAAATGTCACTTGAAAATTGTCCAATAAGAATCCCCACAAAATAAGGACTAGAAGTTAACACTTGCAAAAATGCTTAGACCTCTTCGGACTTGCAATTAATTAAGACGCCCTCACTACTAGACACTCCTAATTTCTTGAATAATATAGATAATTTTTTAGAACTTCATCATTAAACAATATGATAAGCCTTGATAACTTGTCTCATCTTCACATAGAAGATAATTTTATCTATCAAATCAAAAAACTCATGACCTGACGTATTTTATCTATAGATAATTTATGCGTGAATCACTTATCATTTAGTGATCAAATCAGAGGATGTAATATATATATATATATTGAGTAATTTTTCCACTGAATAATGTGTTCATATGTTCTTGGGAAAGTGTTGTTACCCAACTATTCGAGTAGCAACATCACGTGGAGTGTTCGACATCTTACTCAATTGATAGGATGTCAAACCCCCACATGTAAAGTTTAGCACCCTATCAAATGCATGAGATATCGAGTACTCCATCTCAATTTATCGAATGGTAAAAAATATTTTATGTTCTATCCCATGGCCTCGCGCTCGCCATCCGTTCGAATGGGAAGATCGGCTCGGGCCACGTACGTAGGACGACCAACTTCTTCAACAACTTCACCAGGCGAGAAGATAAGGCGTGGAAGAGTCCAGTTTCCGACAACTCTTGGTCGGGGTACGTGGCCATTGCTGGATGGTGAATGATGACGGGAGACGAGGGGAGAATTACGAAAGCCACTGGACTTCCCCGTTAGCCAGAGAGGGGTCAGCGGCGCAGGGAGACGGAGCGAGTAAGGTGGGCGAGAGAGAGAGAGAGGGATGACGAGCTGTTCGTGCGTCCTACCTCGCGCAGACCCCAGCTTCCGCTTCCCCGCTAAAAGCCCATGCTCGTCTTCGTTGTCTTCCTCGACTACAGCAGCGTTCAGGTGATAATGGAGGCCCCTCTTTCCCACCCAAGAAAGATCGCAGAAAAGATTCCTCCTTTCCAAGTTTTCTCCTTTCTTCCAAGTTAAATGCCACATTGAGTTACTTGGCCTATGGTTCTCCTTGATCTATCTGTCATGTTTCAGGAATGCCCATCGAAGGGTTTGCTTTTGCTTCCTTTCCAGGAGTTCATGTGAATTTTTACCTGAAAGCAGGTTCATCGTCTGTAGGAAATTTACAACGGTTGTTCTCTGTAAATATTGATGAATACGTCGATGCCCTCGAGCCTGCCAATCTTGCTGTTGTTTGTAGTTGATGGGTGGTCTCAACTTTGTTGTCAGAGTCTTCAGAGACCCTTTATTTTGATTTTTGATTCTTTACAAGGGCAAAATTGTGCTTTTTTTTTGGGGGGGGGGGTAGGTAACGATGATGTATATTAATTGGAAAAATAATTTACAATGTAAGTGGAAGAGACAAAAGACATACTAATATGAGCTAGACATGTAACATAGATTCAATCCAATCTAACATCAATCTAATGTTGAATCTCCTCAGAATGCTTCTTTCCTTTCTTGATAAAGTAGCATTAGTTTTGATCATCTCCATGCATAATCGCATATCATTTAGGATGTGGAGAAGAAGTTGTACACCTGAGTTGCATCCATTATCAAATAGATGGGAGCAACGCTCACGCCAAATCCACCAAATGGCTATCTGAAAGGCCAGCTTACCCAGCTTCAAGATTATCCCATCAGAAGGAAAGTTTTGTTGCAGCAAAGACACCTCGCCATACAATGTAGAGCATGGGTTCCTTGATAATTCAAACCGAGATAGTATTTGCCTCCAAATATTTTGGGAATAAGAGCATTGAAAGAAGAGATGATCTACATGTTCATCAGATTTTTCACACAGCACACATCTGTTAGCCATTTGGATGCCTTTTCTTTGCAAATTGTCTTGAGTCGGCAGCTGGTGAAGCATGGATTGCCATGTACAGAGTGAAGCCCGCTGCATTGTTGGATTTGTCCACGTCCAAGAATGAAAAGAAAAAAGAGGAGCCTGAGAACGAATCACATTTCATGCTGATCTAGCAGAGAATCTGCCCCCTTCATGGTTCCATATTACCTATCTCAGTCATCATTATTAATATTAATCATTGTAATGAAGGCCTGAAGGGTTCTCATGACCGCTGAAGTCCTGCGGGAGGGGCACACCCACTCCCATTTCTGATAAAGAATGAGACTGTCAACTCTTTATTAAGCCCAAGCTCTTGCCTGATACAGTCCCCAAACAAATTGAAAATGCTGTGGCCTTGTAGCCATGGATCATACCAAAGGCTACTTTATGAAGATTCCTGTTACAAGTTTTAGGAGAGAATTAGTGGATTCACGAAGCAGACGGTTCACAGGATGTACATGAAATCTTTTGCCAACTGCGGTGTCGCATAATATTTGCTGTATGTGGGTTTGGTTATTCTTTACTGTTGTTATCTTAAGTTGTCATGTATTGGGGGGACATAAAATTGAGTTGCTTTGAAGGGGTCCTCCTCCTGGAGAAGGGATGATATCTTGCTTTCCTCATTTGTAGTCCCCACAGAACAGAAAGGAGTGTCCTTTTAAAAGTCATTCACAATAGTCGACAGGGAGTGGCAGTTAAAGTAATCTCAGTGAATGTCTGGTTATCAGTAGATGTGTGTAAATAGTAAACAAGGTCAGGAGCTGGTCTTAAGCTCGGTATTCTGGAAGCCCAGGTATATGAAGAAAATACATGCTATTAGTCCTGTCGTAACCTTGTTCATGTTGTCCATACATAGTTGAATGCATATTTTCTTTTTACTATCTTCAAATAGTTTGCATTCACTTCCTATGCAATATATGCTGTGCGGTTAGAACTAATGGTCGTTCATTCTTCTTCTTTCAGCCGATTAAGAAGCAAACAAATAGGTGGCATAGTTCTCCCAAGAAGTAAAAGCCAAACACTTCGGGTGTGGGCAAATGCTAGTGTATGTAGCAAAGCTTGCAGCACACATAAACATCTTTGATTTGTTGATATCAATATCTTCTAGGTATATAATGGAGGAACAAAGAGATATTGAATATTGTGGAAGAGCACCCATCGACCTTTTAAATTCCTCTCAGTTTCATTGCTGCAGATGCATGGTTTGCCTAGTCTATCTAACTGAAGGTTATTTACAATACAGTGATTGTAGTTTGCTGACTGCTATCTGTTGTCAGGGTTAACGGAGAAAACTTCTGTGATGCTAAGTTTATAAATGTGAAATTCACAGTCATCGCAGTTTTAACCTATACAGTCAGGAAGTGGAAAGGCAGACAGTTCCAAATTCTCTCTTTCAATCTTGTAGAAAGGCAGACAGTTCAAATTCTCTCTTTCAAATGGCAAATAAACAGGAAAATGATAAAAAAGGCAAATCCTGTAAATTGCATCAGAAATGTTCCTGAGCTTCCATAGAACCTTCAAACTCTCAATGCATACTTAAGAAAGTGTTTTTGAAGATTTATGGATAATGTGCTCATTCTTTTGTTTCATGTGGTGATCTCAAAGGATACATAATCTTAAACATTAGTAGCATAAGAACAAGCTAAGTCTGCAAGGGGTATTGTCATAACTGATATTAGAAAAGTGAAGGCATAAGGGGAAGGTGCTTAACTGCTTATGCGTTTGTTGATACAAGACTCATCCTCTTAGTCTTAATGCATGAAACTTAGGACATTGTTACCAATAGCATCCTAAGCTCTCACCTCACACAAAATAGATAGAACAAGTAAAATTAAGTTCCTGGTGTTAATTTAATTAGTCTGTTCATCAGTATACTCCTCAAAGTTTTGGTCATCATATAAAATTCAGGCCAATCTAACAACAAGAAAAAGGAATAGAACAAGAATTGCATTCCTTCTTGCTAGTCTGACATTAAACTACCAGAAAGTAGTGTATGTGGAAGTTGAACTGCATGTTCTTTTATAGAAGAAGGGTAAAGAAGAATTTATTCTATCATGCATTTTGCTGTAAGTTGCACTTGTTTAGCTACATACGATCTGTTAAGGAACCATAGGCCCCCATTGAAAGGCTTGGAGGGAGGCACACGGCTTTTTCCTTGTGTAAGCTTGATATTTTCGTCGGTCTTCTTACTGAAAAGAGTGTAATCTCTAAAGCCTTTAAGGTCATTTGACTTTAAATATGTATTCCTTACTCAATATGAAGTCAATGCATAAGGCAAGGCAAACCTCAGAAGGCCTTCTTAAAGAGCAGTCACATATCATACTGTCATTGCAAGATAGAACTATCTGGACAACGCTAACTTATCTTTAAATGGGGTTGAAAGCATTTTTTATAGTTTCCAAGTGCTTTCTTGAAGTTGGTTGTACTTTCCAGGCTTCTCAACGGAAACGGTCTTCAAGTTATGATGTGTTAATGGTTGATCCTTTAGAAGCCAAGCGACTAGCTGCAAAACAAATGCAAGAAATTCAGGCCAAACAGAGATTCAAAGTGAGTGAATATTTGCATTATCATCTGAAAGGACATCATTTCTTGATAAGCTTCATGTTGATGGATATTGAAATGGTTAACTTGATCCCTATCTGCATTATTTCAGCGGTTTCTATCACAAGCACTTATTAGAGAATCTTATACAGCATAATAACTTTTACAAAATACAATTTTTTCTTGCTAATCGTTGTCTATTTTCCAGGTGAATATCAAAGTTTATAATTAAATATTTTCCAAATTGGTAACTAAGATTCTTGTAAATTCCTTATTTCTTAGCACATTTTGTTTGAGAGTTTACTGTCATCTTCAGTGGTGCTCTGCTGTGGTTAATGGATCATCAGTCCTTGTGATATTGGATGATTTTAGACCAGTGTATTATTTACAGTTGATGTTTTTTGTGGAATGCTCTAGGATCCAGGGGGAAGATAGAGGAGTCAGACCCTTGTATACTGGGAGTTTCTTATATATATATATATATATATATATATAACAAAATAAATAACCTCTATAAATGTAAAAGTTCTCAGTTTCCCCTATGACAAGTTTTTGGGTTCTGTTTTTGCACACATTTGTTGTATATGATTCATGTGTATCCATATGGTATTGTCGGTTCCAGATTTGTACATTGGTGGAACTGAACCTCCAAGTTTCTAGACTCAGGTTCATATTTTTCAGCTTTCTCAATCTCTTGATTTTGATGCTACTGTTTCTCACATGTTCACAGAGACAACGCCAGATTGAAGCCATTAATGGGGCATGGGCAATGATTGGTCTAACGGCGGGCTTAGTCATCGAAGGCCAGACTGGACAAACTATTCTTGACCAGGTGAGATTAACTATTGGACAGGAAGAACCTTGTCTGTCAAGACAAATCATCAATAACTATAGCCAAATAAGAAAATTCCATTGAAACAAGTAGTGGAAACAGGCCCCAAATGTATGCCCCGGATTAATGACTTCCATGCACTGAGTTTGATTAATGGAAATTTTTCACATTTCATATGCGAGTGAGCAATACAGAATCAATCCTTACATAATTTTACATTGTTGCAGCTGGTTGGATACTGGACTTTCATCATCAGTTTCTTTATCCAATAGCACATCCGACGATCATCTCGCTAGGTCTTGTCTCACAGAATCAAAACCAAAAGTGTTCATGCTTTTTGACTGAGAATACCAGCTACAATTCCACTTTTCCAGTTCAAAGCATTCTTATGTACCGACATGCGGCACCGCAGAGTTTGCATCAAAGCTCAGGTTCTCTGTATCCATGATGAACCATGGAACACAAAAGAACTGTATTCATGGTGTAGCTCCACTGCAGCTGTTTTTTTTTTATAGTTGTTCCTTCTGTCTGCAGTTGCACTTCTGTATAAGCATGTAATTACACCCCCTCATCAGAGGTTTATATTGTTAGATGCCCTGTTCCAGGGATGCACTCATCAATGTTATGTGACCTGAAGATTAGAACAAAGTACTCTCGAAACACTCCCCAACAATGACCCATTCTGCAGGACCTTGTTTCGTTTCTGGGTTATCATTTTCTACCTGTTCTTAGTCACCCCCAACAATGTGTTGACATATCAACGCACTAAGATGTTTAAGCGTTAACATGTTGTTAGTAAAATAGTAATGACGGAAAGTGTTTATAGTAGCGACAAAGTAAGGCCTTGACGCATCAACACTGCATTGATATGTTATATGTATTAACAAATTAACGTGGTGTGCACTAGCATACAGTGGTGACCCTTTTCTTTTGGATATTTCTAAGAAAGAGCCTGGTCCACAGAGACATGCAGAGCAACGTGAGAGGGTGATGACTTCTTAGCTAAGGCAGGTGTTCAAGGTAACATGTTATTTTGTCACTTACGGACCCACCTTCAGCAAAAACCCACCACCGACAGATTTAGATTTCGTAGAGGTCGAAATCGAAGATGTCTCACTCTCCAATCTTCACGTACTCACCAAGTTGTAAGATGGAACATGGCTTTGACATGCACACGAACAGAAGGGAATAGGTCAAGGGGTGCCGAGAGCATCCTTAGGAAGAACTCTCTGATGCTAAAATAGAGAGGGGGGGGGGGGGGGGGGGGGGGGGAACTAGCCGGACGTGAAGTAGCTGAGGAGAGCTAGAGAGCTTGGGAGAGAGTCAAGGGTCCTTCAGTGGGTCCGTCTTACCTCTTAAGTTACATGGACTTCGGTCTCTTTTAGGTGTATGTCGGGGGGTCTTTTAGGTGCGGCGTCTCATCTCGCCTATGTAGATGTGCCGAAGGAATGGCCGAGCATGTATCATGCGAGAGTGGGAAGCGGAAGTAGATTGTCTCTATGACATAGGTCGGGCTCTTGAGGCGCACCGTGGACCTCTCGTGCCGAGTAGGAGGGTGTATCATTCCCTACCGCAATTGGCGCATGCATTGTGATTGGTGAGTCATATCCTATCATAGTAGGGATGGGTCTCTCTATAGGAGCCTTGCACCATAGAGTGGGAAGGGCTGTCATCGCTCGAGGGGCCGAGGACTCACCCTTGGTGGACTTTTGGTCATCCGAGGATGACTGGTACTGAAGATATGGGCCCTTAGTAGGTCGGGCCCACATTCTTTCCTCAGGCATGGGCTGCTGCTAGAGAGCAGGGCAATGGTGGAAGTTGACCCCCATCGTCCTGTTCAAGTGGGCCGGGTAGAATGAACCTTAATGGGTTAGGTCGCTATTCCCCCTCCCCAAACCCCTTCCTCTCAACAAAAACTGAAATGTCCGCCAAACTGTTGTGTCTATGTTTAGAATTTCCAAAATACCTCAACTTGTCATGTCAACATCAATGCCAGGAAGATGCATTATGGAACCGTTGTCTCTTTTATTGCTAGTTACCTATTAAGAACTATGTCCTACATAATCATGTGGAGGATCTCAACTCAGTGTTGTAGGCATGGCTCAAGTTCCCCCCCCCCCTTCCCCCACGCACACTTTCTTCTTGAGCAATATGATAACTTAAGCTAATCAAGGCAACATATTGCTTGTCCCTTGATTGTTCTTTCAATAAAGTAGGGTTGTTACCTTCGCCCTCGCCTCTGTTCCCCCTCTGTCGCTCGATCTACCTCCCCTCCGACCCTTTTTCACTCCACCCTGTGTGCACCTTATTGCCTCTGACTGTTTGACCTCATTTCCCCCACCGTCGTTCACCACACCTACAACACATAGGGTTGTCAATGGACTGGGCTCGGGTCGGGCTTAGGTCAACCCAATTTAAGCCCTACTCATCAATATGAAAACTCAAGTTTGATCCAAGCCCAAGCTATGTCGGCTGAGTCAGACCAAGTCCATTTTTACAAAATATAAAGCCTGACTAAGGTCAAGTCAAGTTCGAATACTTAAATAAAAATTAAATTAATAATAAATAATATATTTAATAATATAAAATTTTAATCTCACTCGATTAAGTAGAGTTTTGATATTAATTACTTAATTTATTTGAAAAGAGAGTTTTTAATTTTTAAGTAAGTAAAATACCATAATTTTAACAAAATAAAATGTAAGATTTGAAAGGAGAAAAAAAATAAAAGAGAACGAGTTGGGTTAGCTCATCAGGCAGAACTCAAAGTCCGAGTCCAACCTATGGGCCAAATTGGGTTGGATTTTTAGGCGGAACTAAAAGTCCATGGGCCAAAAAGAGTCTTGCGGCCCCAAAATCGAACTAGACCCATTGACCTAGTTGGGCTGGATTTTAAGATCTAGCTAAAAACTCGCGGGCCGAAAAGAGTTTTACGATCCAATCCAAAATCGGATTAGACGTGCGGGCCTGTCCAACCGGTTCTGCCCTTTGGCATCCCTAACAATATAACTCCCTTCGCCACTCACTTTGACCCCAGCCCTTCTCCCTCAGTCTTCCCTCGCTTGCTATTTGCGCCACCCTCTTCTTCGCTTTTGGTAGCTTGAACAGTCTTCACACTCCTCGCCTCTCGTCGTCCACCAATTGACCCCATCCCCAACCCGCAGCCGGCCCCCCTTCCTACTTTCAATCCACCATCTTTTTTGCCCCTTCCCTCTTTTAGTCTCCATCAAGCTGGTTTGATTTACAATTTTGCTCTTTGTAGACCTATAATTAGTTCCCACAGCAGCGCTTCCACACGCTTCATCTCAGTGGGTGTTGATTCGCTTCAAGATCTTTCTCGATATACTTGATCACTGCTTAGAAATTGAGGCACAACATCTCTGAGATTAGTAAGTCTCTAGATCACTTAATTCTAGAGTTATAAAATTTTCGATTTAGCTCGTGTTATGGAGCCCATTTACACACATTTTGCTTGTGTGTGTCATTCGAACTACCGTCAGTCTTCGACTACCAAAAATAGGACACCCTTCTCTGTTAGAGCAAACCTCTATCTCTACTTCGTCTCGACAACTTTCAATATTACCTCTTTTGATTTGATCTTATCCATTATTACAGGGTTCGTGTGAATGCTTCAATTGGTTGGAGACTTTTTCTCTCCTGACTTATATATCGTGCTTGCTATGTTCCAATAGGTGTTGGTCAGTGGCGGAGCCAGGGGGGGGGTCAAGGGGGGGCAATTGCCCTCCCTTATTTTTTTTGCCCCCCTTGTGTTGAATACCCATGAATAATTATTTTATTAATTGTATTTTTTTTTTTTTTTTGTATAATTTTTTTCTTATTATTTTTTTTTGCATAAAATTTCTTCTGATGAGCATGTGAATTTTTTTTAACTTTATTAATTGTCCCCCCTTACGTTGAGTACCCATGAACAATTATCTTATTAATTGCCCCCCTTCCAAATATTTCTGCCTCCGCCACTGGTGTTGGTGTTTTGGTTGTATTTGTGAGTCCGCCTTTCCCATGTTTAAGGTAGTGATCTTATGTGATGTACTCAAACTTTTACTTACTTTATTAATGGAGCGTTGGCTCCCCCTTCGTCCAAAAAAAGGAAGCTATTTTGATCCCCATTTATCCTCTTGCCCTCCCATCTTCTTAGCCGTCCATCCACCTAGGGCTTCTTGCCTCTCTCTCTCTCTCTCTCTCTTCTTGGAAAGAGGATAAAGATGAAGGAAAACAGATGGAGGCCGATCCGGTTCACCTTTCGCCTCCCACAAAGATGATAAGATGAGAATGTGAACAATGTGCAGAGAGCCCTTGTGGCCATTTGCCCACCTTTCACATCCTGTGGGTGGCCTTGCTTAGCAAGAAAAGTTTCCTCCTAGCGTAGTATATGGAACTGAACCCTTTCCATGTACGCCAAAAAGCTCCAGTTGACTCCTCCATACATATGTTGCTCTTCAAACTAATTAACCAACACCCACCTCTAGTCTTGTTAAGTCAGACTAGCTAGCTTTTCTTGATTTCGACAGCTTCCACATGTCAGTAACATAGCAAGATCTATCCCAACATCTCCTCTCAATCCAAACTCGATCGGTTCTCAAAAAAGTGGGCTAAGATTGTTTGTAAGCTCTAAAAGCAATGTAAGTTCGGTTTTGGATCATTTTGACACAGAATTTTTCATCATCTGAGCAAAATATTCCTGTCAACTTAGTTTTTTTTTTAAATTAAAAGGCCTGGAACTGACCAATATATGATTGAAAAATGCTGAAAAGAAAGAAGCAGCAGCAAAAGCAGCCATATAGATCCTCAGACTCGTCCCCCTCCCAATCCCTCATTTTCCCATTAACTGCAACAATGGTTAACCAACCAAATTATAATAATAATCACATAAGAAACCACGGATTATATACCCTCAGTGAACTCAAATTATATTTTGAGACTATAGCACTCTACCATTGTTCCTACATTCTAATTAGATCATGTTCTGATACCAACTATGCTAGTTTTTATTTTCCGAACTTATACTAACAATCTAATTTGACTCTACCAACCTATTAACTACAAAATCTCTAAAAGATAAACTCTAAAAGCATCTAATGAGAATGTACAGTAAACAAGTAATCTCATAATCTGTAGTCAGAAATACATTTCGATTGCCGCACTCACGCCTAATTATATATCTACTGAGGAGAGATTATGGAGCAATTTATGTACAACACGTATTTATAATCTGACCGGATTATGGTCTCACGCCTAATCACACATCGAATCTCCATTATAAGATTTGATTTTTAACTTTATCCATTGGGCTTAGAATTTAGCTCATTAAATTTAATTTAATAATGGGTTTTAGGTATTACGATGTTTTCATATTATTTTTTAAAGAAATTTTCATTTATTCATATTTTAAAAATCCGTGATGTTACAAGTGAAGCCTGGTGCGAGCTTGGCCTCGCTCTCATGGGCTGGTGGGCTAGTACTCAAAATGGACCCTAAGAGACCGACCTAGTTTTTCCCCTCCACATAACCTATTATATTATCTTCAGAAAATTTCTACATAAACCTTCTCCCTTTGAAAATTGAACTTGATACCTCATCTAATGTGTACATGAAGAGCTCACCGCTAGATCAATTCTTTGGATATATATGGACACTATAACAGTATACATGTTCCCTAATTACTAGGCCACTCCTTGACCATATGCATGCATTCTCTTGAAGGATGGCGGAAGCATCAATAAAGGATCAATTCTGTAGAGAGAGAGAGAGACTTGCTCAACTTGGGAGCCAGTTTCCGTGGTGGGTATGCGAAAGAGAGCCGTTTGAGCAACTCTTTCTCCCCCCCTCTTTCCCCCTGTTCTCTGTCTCTTCCCGCCCCATACACCATTAATGAGAAACTAAGAAAGAGGGAGGGAGGGAGGGGGAAAAGAGAGAGTTCTTCTCGGTGAAACCGCCGTATCACATACGTGCATGCTCTGCTTTCTTCTTCCCCAACGCTTCCCCCTTCCTCTTCTTCTTCTTCTTCTTCTTCTTCTCCCCGCCGTGCAATGGACGTAGAGGAGTCCGAAGCTTCTACGTCATTTGGTGGAAGGGGGTGGGAAGCATGGAGGTCAAACTCACACACACACAATAATACACCCCCTTCAGAAGGCGTGTAATATTACTTGTCGAGAAATGTGAAACATTTGAAACATTTTCTACTCGGATGAGAAATATGACATGGGTTGTTTAGCTGTCTATTTGTGTCGAATAATTTACCTCATATTTTTTATATAGATAAAAAATGTTGTTCTTACGTATGTGATAATATTTCTTATGAGATGATCGCCCAAGTAAGAGCAAATATGACATGGATTACTTGGCCGTCTATTTGATTAATTGGACGGTCGAAATCTACACGTGTCGAACAACTCACCTCATATTTTTTTATCTAAATAAAAAATATTATTTTTACTTGTGTGATAATGTTTCTTATGAGGTGATCGTCGAAATAAGAGCAAATATGACATGGGTTACTTGGCCGTCTATTTGATTAATCGGACGGTCGAAATCTACACGTGTCAAATAATTCACCTCATATCTTTTATCTGGATAAAAAATAGTGTTCTTACTTGTGTGATAATGTTTCTTATGAGGTGATCGAAGAAGTAAAAGCAAATATGACATGGGTTGTTTAGCCGTCTATCTGATTAATCGGACGGTCGAAATCTACACGTGTCGAACAACTCACCTCATATTTTTTATCTAGATAAAAAATGTTGTTCTTACTTGTGTGATAATGTTTCTTATGAGATGATCGTCCAAGTAAGAGCAAATATGACATGGATTACTTGGCCGTCTATTTAATTAACCAGACGGTCGAAATCGACACGTGTCGAATAACTCATCTCATATTTTTTATCTAGATAAAAAATGTTGTTCTTACTTGTGTGATAATGTTTCTTATGAGGTGATCGCCGAAGTAAGACCCCGGTCAAATTTGTTGGGTTCGTCTTTTTGTTGTTGTATTGTTATTGGATAGCGGAGGTGTGGACTCAACATCCAAACCTTTTTCTACGTGGAAACATCCGAAGAAAGAGGGAGACATGTCCACTTCTCTTTGTTGATAAGGATCGGGGAGAGCAAAAGGTGGAGACGCCTACTCTTTTGTCACCGTACGTGGGGGGGACTGGACTGGAGGAGATTAGTCTTCGCGGCGAGACAAACCAAAGACATGGCTAGCTAGCTGGCCGCTGCTCCTCTCCACGTCGTCCTCGTGTCCGCCTTTTTCTTCGCCCCCACGATCTTTAAACATTTCGTTTGGCTAGTGTTGTCAACTAGTCAAACTGGGTAAATATTTATCACATCTATTTTATTATAAGAAAATTAGAAACAAAAATAATAAAAAATAGCATCAGCTACAATCTAATATAGTGTGTGTGCGAGGTAACAGCGAAGGAGATGGCTTTATTGATGACTGGCGCAATATGGAGAAAGGTGTGTGAGTTGGATTCTATATTTAAGAAATATTAAATATTTTTATTAAGTGTGATCTGCATAAGTAACTACTACCATATATACATCCATTATTTCTCTTTATAGAGATGCCAAAAAAAACTCGAAAAATGATATTGACAGTCCTACGTCCACATCTAGCCGTCCTCCTCCGCCCCCCCCCCCCCACCCCCGACTGGTTGACTCCCTTTAATATTCACATTTTCAAAAACCTTTAATATATATATATATATAATGTATTACACTACAAGAATGCGTGTCATGTCATCACATTTTCAAAGATGATTCGGGAGAAAATGCTAAGTAACATTTAATATTTGGTTGGCCGGATAAAAAAATCACTTGACCATCGTGCGCGAGATTGGTTAGAGTGTGGGTTTCGCATTTAAAAAATAGTTATGATAGACGCAGAGCCTATGTCTTAGTCAATCTCGTAATTGATCGGGTGATTTTTTTTATCTAATTAACGGAGTATTAAGTATTACTCAAAACGTAAAGTGAAGACTTTAAAAAGACAAGATTCTTCATACTTAATTTGTTATATTTATATAATACACTTGTCCAAGTGTATTTTCAATAATATGACAGCCCGTGTGTCATTAAGTGGGGCTCCAGGTAGGTTATTAGGCAGAGAGAGTAGTGGGCGACAGAGGGCAGTTAGTGATTGTGTTCTAAAATATAAATTTTAAAAAGACAAATCTTAAGTTTTAAAATTCAAACGTTGGTCTAAAAAATATTACCTTTAGGATTAGGATTTAAACATTTTAATTTGACTTTTAATAGTAATTTGAGTTTTAAAATATAATTTTAGAGTTCAAGAGATAAATTTTAGACTAAAAAAATATTATGCTTAAGATTTAAAAATATTGACAAGATTTTTAATAGTAATTTAGATTTTAAAATAATAATTTTGATCTTTAAAATAGTACAAGGCGTCCTCACTTGTCATCTATGCACAATCTTGGATGCTAATCATGAATTCTCTTTTTTTTATTTCCTCTAACCATGCCATTATATGAAGATTGGCTAGCACTTTATTACGTGTGTGTATATATGAATATTTAATAACTAGCTAAGATATGAGAAATTCAAAACTTTATCTCTCTATCCTCTCTCCTTTTAGAATTTATTTTTTGACAAGACAACCCAACTACGTACCCGTGATGAATAAAAGCACATATATTGATATCAAGATCTACTGAAATATTGGTGGAATTCAAATCGCACTTTTCCAACTCGAAAACAAGGACAGCCAGCCTACCTCTTACAACCAGGTCAAATTTCTTGTGCTTGGGCTTGAGCCGACATGCCGTCAACACTCTTATCTGTTGGGGTTCCATGTTTGAGCTGGCAAAGCACACAATCTCTCATGTTGGCCACTACATTATTTATATCTTATCTTCTTGGTTAGCCGCCTCCAAATCCAATGGCATATGTGCTAGTCCCCATTTTTTTTATTTGTTTTAGGGTGGGCAATGGAATAGATAAGGAATCTAATGGAGTATTCTTTATTGGGACCAAGGAGTGGACCAAGTTTTGGGTCAAATGAGATCAAATATATCTAGATCGACAAGTCGCATGTTAAATCTTTCAATTGATTATAATATAATGGGTTTTTAAAACTTATTAGTCCTTACGGATTTTTCTCACATGATTTCTATTTTACGCATATTTAATTACTTGGTCTTAAAGTCAAGATACTTATTTTACTTGGAAGTAGGGGTTTTCGTTCCAAAGATTAAAAATTGATGTGGAAGTTAGTAAACGATTCTTAAAATGGGCAAGCTTGTAAGAGATAATTGTGTTTATCAGATTTAGCATATCTTGGTCAAATTCAAGAAATGACGAGGCGAAATTTGAGACACGAGAATTACTTATTATAAAAAACTAATGTAGATGGTGTTGCTGGAAAAACCAGCAAGGGTCGTCGGCCCGAGCCGAGCTGGGTGGCCCCGAGGGATTGGCCGCGTCGCGCTGTCGTCGAAGAGGAGAAGCCGACCTGCAAAGGACCAC